>JAJTUV010002375.1:0-153218 GCA_021653895.1 Mastomys natalensis | reverse complement strand
GGGACATAGATCGAAAGTCTCAGAACAAAATGAAAGCCCAGTGATCTACTTTCCATAACTGAGGCATGCTTCTCAAATCTTCTACCCATTCCCAATAATTTCATGACATTATGAATCTGTCAGTGGATTCATCCATCATGGAGATCAGAGTCCACATAATCTAATCACTTCTCAAAATTTCTCATTGTGATCATAACACTGGAACAAAATGTTCAATACGTAAGCATTTGAGGGACAGACCTTATATCACAGTTCATAACAGTGGACAAAATTTCATACATTTGCTGATGAATACCAACTACCCAAAGTGAAAATATAAAAAAGTTCTGTCAGAGGATGAGGCAGTTTTCCTGTTGGTAAGAATATTTTACTGTGCATACTAAGTACCTAAGTTTAGATCCCCTGAACCAATGTAAAAGAGCAAGCCATCACCAACACATACCTGTAACCCCAGCACAGGAGGTAGAAACAGGATAGGTGAGACTTTCCTGCCAGCAACCTTTCTGGGAAACAATGACTATGTCTTGTTTGGTGGGAGGCCTTGTCTCAAGGAAAGAAGGCAGACAGCAATAGAAAATGCCCAAAATCATCCTCTGACTTCTGCACATGTGCACATGGACATGTGAACTGATACATACACATGCATTCTACACACACAAGGAGACAAAATTTTAAAAATACTGTTAAGAAACATGCCAATTGTCAAGATATTCAACATTATAATTCTATAAACCAATGCCTTTTTATAATAGTATCAAAATGTGCCAATGCTAAAATTGATCATCATTCATAAAGGTGTCATCAAAACACATTAAATATGGACAGAATTTACCCTGGATACAGGAGTATGAAAAATATCATTTTGCCTCCCTTCTGTTCATCCCCATGAAAGTTTTCACATAAATATATGTTTATTTTTACTAGGAGACAAATCATTTCAATTGTTCATGAACATCTTCATTACATGGATGTATCTAAAGATAAAATGCAGTCCTTACAATAGTTCCAGAAGTATTCCAATTTCTAAAGTTAAGGTACTGCTAGCTTTTGAAAACCGGGAACATTGTATCAGTTCTCTTATTAGTTTTACATTTTCTAACAACTAGAAAAAAGACTGGGAAAATAATCTGTCGACAATACAATTTAGATTTCTCCTAGGGCACAGTCTCTTTAGGCTTCCCCTGAAAATGCTATTGTTCATTACTCGTCTCAATTGGAGTTGGATATTCCTCACCCTAGGTGACTTGCAGTTGCAAATGCTCAGGCCTGCCAGGTTGCTGCATATTTCTCCTCGCATCAGTGTCAGAGACAGCCTGTGCAGTCACCATGCATTTGTAATTGTGTTGTTAAGAGTAGAAATAAGTGAAACTGGGGGAAATCTGCCGCCACTCTGCTGGACGGAGCCTGACCTCGAAACCTTTAAGAGTGTCCAATAAAGATCAAATTATTTCACTGAGGAGAAATGGACAAAACAGCACCAGGCTGTCAACAGGGAGGAAAATAGAGGTGTCATTTCTAGGTAATTTAGGAGACTGAATATATCTCTCCCAGGCAACTTGTGTGCAGAACAAGGTTTGGGTGGGGAGGCGGAGGGAGCATGATTGCAGAGACAAAAAGAAGCAGAGAGAGACTGAGAGACTGTGTGCTAAAACTTACAGGGCTCGTTTTTTTTAAGAAGCCATTCTGCTTCTAAACTTAAACATCTATTACTTTTCTTTCTCAAATGAACAATGCTCATATAAGCTTTTAGGATGTCACACAATTTTGTTCAAATGCACCATCAACCCCTGCTTTAGCAATAGAGAGGCTCATGCTAGAAGATGCAGCTAATTCTATCTTTTCTGTGAAACATTCCCAGACTGCTCCAGGCATAATTTTATGTTCATATTTTTTACTGATTTACTTCTTTGTTTAAAAAAAATTTGCCTATTGAAATAGACTGTATATACTGTGAATGGAGACAATCTGGTTTGATCTTGATTTCCAAAGGCAAAGCAAAATAAATATTTTTGAAGCAAAGATCTTAGCAGTGTAGCTGCCTAGTAACTCCTCCAACAATGACTAAACAGATTCAGGATTACAAACAAAAGAGGTAAGCCTCCCCTTCTTAAATATGAAAACCAAAATAATGATAAATACCCCTCATAGAGAGGCTGTAAAGATTGATTCACATAATACTTTTACTATAATTTCAACTGGCCCAATGCATAATAAATATTTAATAACAGTACCTTTTCTTTTAATGATAAATGGTAGCTTTGCTTTTGTATCATAAAGTAGATTCACCTGTAAATGATAAATACAATATACAAGAAAATATTAAACTTAAATTTATTTACATTAAGGAGTATTTATTTAGTAATATTGCCAAATCTTTATTTACTTTAAGTAAATAAAGTACAGTATCAAAGTCTTTATTCTATGAATGTACTAAGCAAAATTAATTTACTACTTTTTCAGTGCTATCAAAATCTAAAGTCTTATATATAAAGGTCAAGCAGTTGAGCTATACTTCGAGTGTTCATTTGGCTTTGTTGATATTATTGGCTTTGTTGTTATTTTAAAATATGTCTTACAATGTAGCGCCAGGCTGGCCTCAAGCCATGATCCCATGACCTCTGCCTCTCAAGTGTTTATAGTTGTGCACCACCACATCTCAGTTACTTAATTTTTGAGATTTTATGAAGCACTCTTTAAAACAAGTGCAAAATATAATAACACCAATTTTCAAGTTTCTAATTGAAAACCACAGATCAATATATTCCCAAAGTATTCCCTTTATTAAGAATGGCTAAGATCAAAAACTCAGGTGATAGTAGATGCTGACGAGGATGTGGAGAAAGAGGAACACTCCTCCATTGTTGGTGGGATTGCAAGATGGTGCAACCACTATGGAAATCAGTCTGGCGGTTCCTCAGAAAATTGGACATATCACTACCTGAGGACCCAGCTATACCACTCCTGGGCATATACCCAGAAGATGCTCTAACACATAACAAGGACATATGCTCCACTATGTTCATAGCAGCTTTATTTATAATAGCCAGAAACTGGAAAGAACCCAGATGTCCTTCAACAGAGGAATGGATACAAAAAATGTGGTACATTTACACAATGGAATATTACTCAGCTATTAAAAACAATGAATTCGATAAATTCTTATATAAATGGATGGAACTAGAAAATATCATCCTGAGTGAGGTAACCCAATCACAAAAGAACATACATGGTATTCACTCACTGATTATTGCACTTTAGCCCAGAAGCTTGAAACACCCAAGATTCAACTCACAGACCACATAAAGCTCATAAAGAAGGAAGACCAAGTGGGGGGGGGGGGGGCTATAGTCCCTCTTAGAAGAAGTAACAAAATACTCAAGGGAGCAAATAAGGATGAAAAGTGCAGGACAGAAACTGAAGGAGGGGCCGTCTGCAGACCGTTCCACCTGGGTATCCATCCCATGTGCAGTCACCAAAGGTAGATGATGACGTGGGTGTCAGGAGGTGCATGCTGACAGGAGCCTAACATAACTGTCTCCTTAGAGGTCTGCAAGAGTCTGACATATTCAGAGGCAGATGCTCACAGCTAACCATTAAACTGATCATGGGGTTCCCAACAGAGAAGATAGAGTGAAGACTGAAGGAGTAGAAAGGGTACGGGACCCCATGAGGAGAGCAACAAGTCCCAACCAACCAGAGCCCCCAGGGTCTAAACCACCAGCCTGGGAGCGCTTAGGGAGGGACCCATGGCTCCAGCTATATATGCAAGGGAGCTATATATAAGTGGGAGAAGATATTCTTGGCTCCCATGAAGGCTGGACATCGTGGGGGGTGGTATTCGAGGGTGGGGAGGTGAGGTACGGGGGAGGGTGGGTGTGAGTATACCATCATAGAGGCAGGAGGAGGAGGGAAGGGATAGGGAGTTCCTGAGAGGGAGGGGGAAAGGGGGTAAGGGGAAAAAACACCTGAAAGATAAATAAAAGTTCCAATAAAAAAAAAAAAGAATTGTTTCCTTGGGATTCTTATCTACAATAAAATGGTCTAATCCTAAGTATAAAGGTTGAATTCCTAGAAGAGTTCTCCAAGAAGTGACGGAGGGCAGTGTGACAAGGGTTCTGGCTCTTCCTTTGTTTCTTCAGTTGCCAGTGTATCATGAAATGTTACCCATGACATGTTTTTAAGGATACTTGGTCTACTTCAAATATACACTAGTCATTGAATAGTAAGCCAAACTAGGACAGGTTTAGGCTGTTCTCCTACCAAGGAAAATTATTTTGAAACTCTTTGATGAAATATTGTCTTCAAGTTAGAGAATGTACATTATTATTACAGAAAATTAATGAAATTAAAATACATATAACATGGGTAGAAAAATCTACAAGTGGGTCAAAGAAGTAGTGTGTATTCAGATTAAACATCTATGGGAGCAAATCACCAACTGTGAATTCTTTTCCCAAGTCTTTAGATGATATATTTGGAATTCAATTTTTAATTGTAAGGAGGTGAATTGAATCATTTAAGATTACTTCCTATACCTAAACTACCTTTGAATTTAAAAAGTGAAATGCAATGATGATTTTGTCACTTATCTTTAAAATACATATAAACACACACACACACATACACACATACACAGGAGTATGTACTTCAATTAAACCTATTGTTGTCTCAGGAAATTGGGGGACATTACATGCAACTTGGAATTATATTGATAGGCATGATAATGGAATAAATATTTCTAAAGTTCAAAACAAGGAGAAGAGATTGTCACCCAGAAAATAAAGGATGGATTTCTTCGATATATTACCTTTGAAGATAGGACAAGGTAAAAAAGAGGAATGAAGAAAATGTGAATAATAATTCAAAGAAAATGACTTTAGTATGTGTGGTTTGAAGCTATTTTTTCTTGCCATGTCATGTGAGGTTCTTAGTTAAATAATCAGCAAGTACATAGGAAGTGACTGGTTTGGGCATAACTTTGTATTAACAGAAGCCCCAAGCTCTCACCAACTCTTATAAATGGGCATCAGTGTATAAGGTGTGTAAAATGACAATCCAAGTAGGCTTCTCTCCTCTAGAATCTCATTGGAATGACAAAAGAAATAGTAAAATTTCAATATGTAAATAAAATCATAATGTCATTAAAAGCCACAGAAATACTATGAGTATATTGGAACAATGCGTATATTCAGAAAGAAGGTGCAGCTAGATGACTAGCAGACCTGAGGAACACTGCATTAAGCAGGCAAAGAGGCTTCACTTCCAAATCCAAGTCCCCAGAGGAGACTTCTGAGAAAACTCACACCATTTTAATGGGAAGAAAGAAAGCTACTAGGGTAATGAACCAGATAATTAACCAAAAGATTATAAAAATCAACCATGTACATGAAGAGGTTGACCTGAGCAATAAACTTTAAGATAATACCTTCTGGTGCCCCCCTCTCATGTGTACTTTAACTTACAACCACTAAAACTGGGCACTGAGGGTGAAAATGAAGGAAAGGGAGTTTCCAAAAAAAATTAAACCCAAAATGAAATATCTAATAAAGCACTGAGGAGCAGTGATGAATTTCAAAGCTTGGCATTTAGGGCCTTGTTCAGTGAAGTCAGACATAAAGAAAATGCATCTTCGGACCATTGCAGTGTTCTAGCCACTGGGTCTTCTTTTGCAGTGAAGAAAACAGAAAGTGACAAGTTGTCTTTTATGTTGAAGGGCAGATGCTAGCATGCTCCATTAGTAAGCAAATGCAGGTTTAGATGAGTTTTGTGTGGGATTTGTCAGAGTCAAGTCCTGTGAAAAACAGTAAGTGGAGAGTGTAGGGGAGATACCAGAACAAGATACAGGTTTGACCCCAATAAAATGATTAAAGGAAGATTAACAGAATGTTCTTATGCAATGGTGCAGGTTTCTGAGTTGCAGTGGAATTTTGAGACCAAACTATCATCAGCCACAGAGCTCTATATCTTCCAAGGATGAATTTTGCTTAATACTCCTGTTGGACTTAGCCACCTGCAATGAAAATATGGTCTTTGAGCATGCTTTATGATAAGTTTCTGAGTTCTACCACAATGCCCTCCCTACTTATGGAAGATTTGGACGACAGGCCTTAGTGTTTGTAAGTACAATGTGAATATAAACACACACACACAAACATATATGTATATTCTTTCACTCCACTCTGACTTATATATTATAATTCTATGCTAAAACAATAACAGAAATGTTAAGTAAAATAATGAGAAAAGACTTTCTGGAACAAAGCACATAATGGGCATCAAAACATCTTTATTCCCCCTTTCATTATGAAATTGTTCTCTTGTGTAATTTCAATGGTGATGAGTAAAGAATCTAAATACCAGGAAATATTTAAATCACACACAACCTAAAACTTTGCAAGTTTGTGCAGTAAAGTCCCTTTTCTGTCCTGTTCCTTGTAAGTTATATAATGTGCTTCTGTTTGGACAGAAGGAAAGATACTACAGATGGGATGCTGGAGAATGGCAAGAACCCAAATATTCTCTGGAATCAAGTTGGAAGGGAAGAAGTTAAGAACTTTGCTAGCTACCTATGGTTGGTCTTTAAATGTTAATAAACTGTGGATAGAGATTTTTGTGATTCTTACTCCTTTACTGATCACTATTCTCAAAGAAGTCTGTGTTGTCACCAAGTAAGCAAAGTACATTTCAGTTCATTTGCAAAGCCGTACCCAAGGCTCCATTTTAAGATAACCATGAAAGCATCTGTCCTTGGACCTTTCATACTGAGTGACAGCAAAAGTGCATGGCAGGAAGACATAAAGTGAGGCTGAAAAGCAGCAAGATTGCTAATACCAAGTGGATGGACACTGGCATTTTCATTTATTTCAATGGCAACAGTCCAATGTTCTTACAATATCTTATCTTACAAAGAAGAGGTTTGGAAAGCCTGTTCTAAAGAAAGTCAGGTTGTCCATTAAAAGTGCATTTCTTCAGACTAATGTTCCCCCAGTACTAAATTTAGATCTTTTGCAGCAATACTTCACTGTTTTACAAACCCACTATCAGAACTCAGAAACTTGGAGTGTTTCCCTCTTCTGTAGAACATTTAAAGCATCATTCCTAATAAACTCATCCTGACTTTCAAGAATTCTAAATATTGATTGATCCTTTAAAATGGCAGTCATATATATGTAAATGTCAAGCATCAGGCTGATATGTGGTAGAGAAATTAAAAAACTTTACAGCAAGGCAGTTGAGATTATATTCTTATCACTCAGCAGGAATCTTACTACAAAGCCATTTAGATGTAACAAAAGGCATTTTGGTGAGTGATCCAGAGGATGGAAAAAAAAGCAAGAGAGCCTTGCCATCTGAGTTTTACATGCTTCCAAATGCTCTCTATGCTTTACCCAGGAGCATTTCTTCAATCATGGTTCCCATCTGTGTATCAAACTACTTCATGATACAGAATAAAATTCATGGGTGTTATGACTAGATATTTTACATTTTTGAAGAAAATATTTAAAAAAAAAAACACTAAATAAGTGCATAACTCAAGCAAGGTTGACTTTCAACATTATCCCTGAGAGATAGAAATTATTATCCTATAAAATTGAATGCCTGAGTTAGAGTTTTATGGCTTGAAGAGACACCGTGACCACAGCAACTCTTATACAGGAAAACATTTAATTTGGTCTGACTTAAAATTACAAGGTTCAGTCCGTTATCATCATGGAGAAAAACATGGTGGCACAAAGACAGACATGTTGGAGAGGTAGTTGAGAGTTCTATATATAGATTGGTGGGCTACAAGAAAAGCAAGATACATTGGTCCTGGATTGAACATCTGGAACCTCAAAATCCACCCCTGTGACACACTTCCTCCAGTAACGTCACACATACTCCAACAACACCAAACCTCCTAGTATTGCCAATCACTATGAGTCTATTGGGGGCCATTTTTTCATTCAAAACACCACATAGGGTTTTCAGTGAATTGTTCTTTATAAAGCAAGCACTACCTGAGAAGCAATGTGGAGCAGAAAGGAGAGCATTAGTGTCCAACAGTCAATTTGATTCCAAGATTGAAACAGTTGTGGGTTGCAGAGGTGAGTCAGCAGTTAAGAGAACTTTCTGTGTATACATGAGGACCGGCATTCAAATACTGCACTGAAGTAAAAGCTGAGTGTCATCCTGTGCCCACCTACAACCCTAGCACTGAGGAGCTGGAGACAGGAGGGTAGCTGGTGCTTGTTGAATACTTGTGTAGCTGAAAACTGAAAGTTTCAAGTTCAGCATGAGACTCTGCCTCAATGGAACAAAGCAGAGAGTGGTAGCGTCTATATGTACACATGTGAGCAGACACCATACATGTACCTCATACATGTACATATATATACACACACAAGATGTTTTTTAAAATTGTGTGTCATATTTAAGACACAAATCTCCAATTAATAAGCAATTTGCATAGTCAAAAAAAATTACACTGAACAAGTTTTCTCTTTTCCTCCCCTTTTATTGAAAATAGATTATTTTCTCACATAATATACTCTGATTACGGTTTTCCATCCTCTGCTCCTCCCAGTTCCTCCTCTTATCCCCTTCCATCTGGATCCACTCCCTTTCTTTCTCTCATTAGAAAACAATCATCTTCTAAGAGGCAATAATAAAATATAACAAAGTAAAATACAATAGAATATAACAAAAATGATCACATCAAAGTCGGACAAGACTTAAGAGAAGGAAAAGAGCCTAAGAATCAGAGACCTACTCATTAGCACGCTCAGAAATCCCATAAAAAACTAAACAGGAACCAGACCTGTTCAGGTCCTGTTCATGCCGCTTCAGTCTTTAAACTAGTTTTCCTTAAGTTGATCCTAATTAGCTCTTAAAATAGCTACCACTTTTTAGAAAGTAAATACCTAAGTTGCTTGAATAGAACCATTTAAAACTGTTAATTTCTTCTGGTTGAAGTGAGCCATTAAAAAAAAAAGAAGAAGAAGAAGAAAGAAAACTACTGAGGCATTAAAGAAAGAAGTGACCAAGGAAGTTTGATAAATTTTCTCCCACACCCATTTCTAACTGCTAGGAAATGTGAGAGATGGGAGGTCCTCTCAATGCACACAAAATCAGGGTTCTACCCACACAGCAACTTTAAGGGAAAATCTAATTCCTTCTGGTTCTTCAAATGGCTGAAACTCTCTGGCCTGGGTGGAAATTTAAAATTTCAAGATATCCAAAATTAATTCAATTGGATCAGTCCATTGCCTGGTCTCAGGAAGATGGGACCACCCTAGGAAGGTGGACTGACCTAAAAATCCTGCTAAAGAGATAGTGTAGTAATTTCTTCAATGAAATAATGTATCTTCTTCCCCAATTTCCTGCTGCTGGCCATGTCCCTCCCATCTTCACAAAATTTAATGGGTGACTCACCTGAGTCCTAATTGACAAAGGAGAAACTATTATTCTCTCTCTCTCTCTCTCTCTCTCTCTCTCTCTCTCTCTCTCTCTCTCTCTCTCTCTCTCTCTCTGATGCTGGCCAGAAACTAAGTGTGTTCTCTTTGGTACTTTTGAGCTTCTAAGATTCAGTAAGTTGACTATGTGGTTTTTCATTTAAATTGTTTTTTTTAATAAACTTTGGCTTTGCTTGCTTTCCAACTTTTCCTACCTATTTATTTCGTTAATCTGCAGAGAGCACTAATATGCTCCTGCACCCCTACCTGCAGGGTTAATAATCTAAAGGCCTCAGCTGGCCTGAGAAACTCCTAGGCAGGAAAGGCAACTTGACCTGTGTACATTTAGGATCCTATAAGTTCTGATAAGATCATCACACCAGCCTCCACATTTATTTACCACCTTGAGACTGCAGGGAACTAGCCTACAGATGAAAGCTCCCCACAAAAGTCCCCTTGTCTGTCCTATGAAATCCCAAGTCCCTGCCACATGGCAACTGTCTCCACTCCCATAAGAGACTTTGGCCCTTCAATTGCTCTAAAGAGGTCGGTATCCTCTGTCTTTTATTTTCACATCCCATGAATCAATCCTGACCTGATCTAACATAGTCAGCATCACTATGATAGCACAAAGGGGGAGAACAGATATTGAAAGACAACACACATGCTCTGCCTCATAAACAGATCAAGATGTCTAATGCTATTGCTACCTCTTTATGGGAATAGAGACAAGCATTTTAATGTTTTTATTTTATTACTGTATATGTATGGATGTTTTGCCTAAATGTATGTCTGTGCATCACATGCATGTCTGGTGTTCACAGACCAAAAGGGGAGTCAGACCCCTTGGAACTGGAATTACCAATGATTGTGATCCACCATGTGGGTGCTAAGAACTGAACCTGGATTCTCTGGAAAAACAACCAGTGCTCCTAACTACTGAGCTACCTTTCCAGCACAGGATTTTATTTTTGTTAAGAAAGGAAGAATTTTAACTGACTCAGTGGTAGTGTTTACCTAGCTTGTGAGAAGCCCTCTGCTTGATCCTTGTACTGTGAAATAAAATAATAGTTCATAACTAGAAACTCTAGAATACTTAACTCAACACTTGCTGTGCTTAGTGATCACATAGCGGCTAACACTACTTTGGATTTTGTAGAACTTGCACACCTTAATTTATAAGTTTTTAATGGATTAGATACCATACACTTTTTAATTTTGTTAAGTTTGTTGTCATTTTTAAAGTATATGATAAACAGGATTAAGCTAAACGTGGGATTTTGCTAACATTTGCCAAAATTGTACTGTCATATGAATAATATACCTTCCCAGTGAGAAATGACTCCACTTAGAGATTAATAAAGGAAAAGCTCTTTAGTAGTAATAACACTTTGTCTAACTCTGGCTAATGCTCACAAAGAAGAGCCAGCCTTGAATAGAAGATTCTACTAACTTATATGCACATTAGGCATATGCATTCCACATAAGATGTCATCTTTAAAACTGTTTGAACAATTTAAGCAGATGCAGGAGTTGCAAATCTGGCTACTTGAGCATATAAAAGATTTACATAGCAAAGGTATTGCCAGAGAGTCATTTCTTAAGTATGCCAGTGCAGTTCTTCTCAAATAGTTGGTACCCAGATTCATCTTGTCCACTTGTCAGAATTATGTTTTTTTCTGATGAGAACACAGGAGACTTAAAGGCAGACCAAGACAGACTTACTGATAATTGTGACCCTCTGCTACCCTGCTTAAAAGCATGTTCTTTGATATGGGAATGGGCCTAATGGTCAGTTTGTAAGTAGGGGATATGTAAATGCTTACTGCTGAATTAAGCTTACCCTTTTTAGTCCTTTCTCAACTCTGGCTGGCTGGTTCAACTCAGCTGCCTGACTCAAACCCCTTCCCGACTGAATGCTTTAACCTGGTTTCTCTCAGTTTCTCATTCAGTTGCTCTGCTTGTCCTCAAACTAGCTCTGGCAATTTGTTCTAATACTCTGATGCCTTCTTATTCTCTGGCTTCAACTACCTCTGTTGACCAACACTGAACTGCATGAACTCATGAACAAATGCAACTCCACTGCGCTGCACTCACTAACACCTCTCTCTCCCCTCCCCCACTCTCTCTCTGTCTCTCTCTGTCTCTCTGTCTCTCTCTCTCTCTCTCTCTCTCTCTCTCTCTCTCTCTCTCTCTCTCTCTCTCTCTCTCTCTCTCTCTCTCTCTCCTGCTCTGCTCTTAAGTAGCCTCTCTTTCCTCTGCTGTTCCCATGAGAGTTAGGCATATTCTATCTCTGACTCATTCTGTCAAATCTTTCTCTAATTTGACATTTTGTTTGCCCTTCAATTAGACATCATTTTCAAAAATGGCTGCTTGTTTCTACAAACTAATTTTACTTTAAGAGTATATGCTGAGGGTGTGTCTGTATTCCAGCCAGAGAGATTAAAGGTGTGTGGAGTGTCTGCTATCCAAACTGGTCACATAGATCTAGAAGGTTTTGGATGTAACTCCTTGCCAGAGCAAGGGCCATGCTGCTGAATTAAAATTCCTCTAAAGGGTGTCTCTTTTTGTTAATAGCATAGAGCCTAATTGGAGGTTAATCTTAGCAAATAACAATTAGCAAAGATTTTCTCAATAAACCCAAGCTTCCATTATCGTACAGAATTTTCATTTCTACAGTTTCTGACAAGTCTGGTTAGTGTATGTACTGCTTCTAGTCATGGTGAGGCAGGGCTCCTTTGCTAGTTTCATTTTGCATAATGTAATATTTCTTGAATATATTTATTATAAACCCTTTATATCACTGATTTTACTGTTTCAAATTGATCCCACATCAGAATAACAAGGAAATCCATTGAGCTTCATGAATCTCTCAAAGAAAGTGGTTTCAGAATCAGAAATTAAAGATTCAATGTATAATAATGAAAAAAACTTTTAAGAGTTTTCAGATAGAACTTAAAATTGGTATCCATATGTGTTAAAACTCAGCCTTAGTCAATATCTGGGGCTATTGAATTAAAGAAGGCAATAATTATCTAAGAATCTAGTTCTTTAGGACTCTATTTTACTGCTACATATATTGTATGACAATTGTAATGCAAGCACATAAAGAGAAAGCCAAGTAGCACTTAAGTAACTGAAATGCCCATCCTAAATTTAACTTCTTTGCACTGACAGTCATTTAGATTACAGGACATTATTATAATGTCTTTCCTTGCAATCATGCCCAGAATCATCCCAACTGTAAAGTGCAACAGTGGCTACATTAGCCTGAAATTTTCAAATACTAAATATGGAGTCATTGGTATCTATTTTAAATGACACAACACCCTTGGTAAATGTAACAAAAATGCTATCCCAAGCCAAAATTGTCACTTAGCTAAGGCTATAGGAACTGATTAAATTATAATGCATGTAATAATAAAGACTGAAGGCTTTATGTTATGCCTCTCTAAAAGAAGAGTAGAAGCTAAAAAAAAAAAACATAAACTCAAATTAGGAGACCCAGTAAATGCAGAAGTGTTTCATAATTCATATCACTTAATGTTTACTGTACTGTGTATTTGCTGGTAACCTTATCCTTTAAATATATAGCTGTGGCATTAACCCAATGCTGCTGCAATGTAGGATGGGAAATAAACATCTCACCCCTCCTTTACATCTAAATCTAAACTACCCTTGAATGGCTTCTGTGATGTTCTGTCATAAATAGTCTTATAATCAAATACCACTCATGAGTGGAACCATCCCTGAAGAGTCTTCAATTCCCTGTCAGTGAACACAGTTATTTACATAAGTCAAACCATACACACACACACACACACACACACACACACACACACATACACACTCACACATTGCTAGGAAGCTTGTGTTTTACAACTCTATTTGTTCAGTATTTCCTAACAACATCTATCTTACCCTGTACAGTCATGATGATCTCCCTAAGGGTCTAGAGACACTCAACAAATATACCTCTAGATTTCCTCTCTCCAGGTCAAATGATGCCTGTGTGGCCATCTTCACAGCTACAGAATGGAAGTCTTCCTTCAGTCAAAGGTTGATGACAAAATTCTCAAGCTAGATAGAGCTTGAGTATCAGGACACAAAGCTCAGTTGGTAGAGTACTTACTAGCACAAAGCTGTGTTCAGTCCTCAGTACTATATAAACCAAGCACTGATATTGTGCTGTATTCCTATATACAGTGCTTGTGAGAGGAAAGTAAACAATGAGAAGTTCAAGATGATCCTCATCTATGTCAGGAGTCCAAGCCATCTTGAGATACATGACCACAGGCCTCCAATACCCTTCCTTTCAAGGACACAGAACTCAAAATATATCACAATTTTGAGATCAAATATTAGAGCTATAATTATTAATAAAATGGTGATAATCATCATTGATAGAGCTTTTTCCATTTGCCAGGTACCATGGGAAGTTCCATACATATGTTTTATTCAATTCTTTAAATACTTGTATAAGTACATTTTGTAAGTAAAGAAGTAGAGGCTTAAGCAATATGTTAGACTCTGCAACTAGTTTGACAATTAATTGTCATATATATATTGATATATTGATTATATTAATATTTTTACCATGAAAAACTAACTAGTAATTTGTGTCACTCTAATAAATACATGTCAATTCTATCACAATGTTACCTTATGCCATCCAGGACAAAGATTATCAAACATCTATAATACAATTAACATTTTTTTAAAAATGGCATTTCCTAATCCTAAAACCTAAATATTAAAACATAAACTCATAATAACAAATTATTTTTAAAATTTATTGTAATATAATCTTTAAAATCAATTTATTAAAATTGTTATTAATGACAAGCTATCATTGGTAAATTAGTTATAAAAATATTTTAATAAATGACTTCTCTGAATTTTGACAGAAACTGCATTTGACATTACAATGTCATTTTTGAAACAGTGAACTTGAACTACTTGGAATATCATTTTTTTAGCAATTAAAATACTTGTTAAAAATAATTTCTACAGTGGGCAGGGTGACACAAGCCTTTAATCCCAGGACTTAAGGTGGAGGAGAGTATGGATGAATCTCTGAGTTCTAGGCCAGCCTGTTCTACAAAATAAGTTCCAGGACAGCCATGTCTGCACAGAAAAGAAATATTGTCTCAAAAAAACAAATAATTGATGATGAATGATTTACGCATGTATTCAAATGTTACAAAATATTAAGATTAAAGTAACTACATTTAAAGCAGGATGTTTGAGCAATGTCTATGAGGATGTAATATTGTAACACATAAATAAAATGGTATTGTTAGCTAGTTTCAAGTCCCAGTACTACCTGAAAATGATTGTCCCAAAAACTCTCCTACTTTTCAAATATGTAAAAGTTTTATAAGCAAGAAGAAAGTTGGCCTTTTCCTTTTTTCAAACAATCATCTATAATATAATTTCTGCCATTATTCTTAATCAATCCTTTACAGTAAACAATATACAATTTTCCTACTGTATCATGGCATTTCTATTATTATTTTAAACCCAAAGCCACAGTTTAGGATTAAGTGAAAGTTTTATTGTATATCCCACCCTTACGTGGTTAATGATGTTCTGTTATACTTGCAGATCGGAGCCTAGCATAACTGTCACCAGACAGGCTTCACCCAAAAACTGATCCAAACAGACAAAGAGACCCACAGCCAAACATTAGGCAGAGCTTGGAGAATCCTGAGGAAGAGAGGAGGAGAGGAAAGATTGAAGGAGCCAGAAGAGTCAAGGACAGCATAAGAAAACCTACAGAATCAACTAACCTGGCACAAAGACTGAACTGCTAACCAGAGAGCATGCATGGGGCTGGCCGAGGCCCACTGCACATAAGCAATAGTTATGCAGCTTGGTCTTCATGTGGAGCTCCTAACAGGAGTAAGGCTTTCTCTGACTAAATTGCCTACCTTTGGATCTCTTTCCTCTTACTGGGCTGCCTCATCTAGCCTCAGTAGAAGATATGCCTAGCCCTTCTGCAACTTGATATTTCAAGATTTGTTGATATCCATGGGAGACCTCCCATCTCCGAGGAGAAGGGGAGGAGGGATGAATGGCAGGGCAGGGGAGGTGAGAAAGGGACTGAGAGGAGAGTTTTATTATGTTATAATGTTATTTTTCTTGATTTATTGTTGCAAAAATGTTATGTTTTTCTTAATAATTCCTGAAAAAATTCAACCTGACTACAAATATAGAAGTAGGATAGTGTTGGATACTTTTGGTACCAGGATATACCATCTTCAGAAGAGGGAGATTTTTTTTTTATCATAACTCTGAAAGTCAAATGACTTTATACATCCCTTGGTACAAGAAATTTTAGATACAAATAAAAGCCAGGCAGAAAAATGCATTGCAGAATGCATGGGTGTTATCCAGCTAATACAGAATCCAGAGCTATCAAAGATTCTCATTTTCATAAATGATTTTAAACTGCTGAGAAATGCATAGTCACTGAGCAAAGCCCTCATAGCAATCATAGGCAGCAAGAACTATTACTCTTTCCACTTGTATCATGCCAGTCGATTGGAGGATAAACTACACACACACTCAAAATTACTGAACCTTAAGCTGAACTGAAAACAACAAACTCTATTTCAACTTAACAGACAAAAGTTATTCTAAAGCTGAGCTACCATTGATAAAAGTAATTTCCTGATCTGGACAAAGGAGAAAAAAATAAACTTAGTAACCAACTCCAAAAATAACCTTCAGTAAGACACAATTTTTTTTCTTTTTTCCCCCATTAATTTATTTATTCACTTTACATCCCTGTCACCTTCTGCCCCTTCTAACAGCCCTTCATACAGCCCCTCCCCCACACCCCATGCCGCATCCCCTTCTCCTCTGAGGTGGTGAAGGCCCCTCTGGGTATCCCCCTTGGCACATCAAGTCTCTGCAGGGCTAGGAACATCCTCTCCCACTGAGGCCAGACAAGGTAGACTAGCCAGGAGAAAAATTCCACAGTCAATAGTTTTAGGGACAGACCCTGCTCCAGTTGCTGGGCACCCACATGAAGCCCAAACTGCACATCTGCTACACATGAGGCAACAAGGCTAGACCCCCCTGTGTATGCTCTTTGATTGGTGGCTCGGTCTCTGAGAGCCTCCAAGGGTCCAGGTTGTTGACTCTGTTAGACTTCCTATGGAGTTCCTATCGCATTCCTCAATCATTACCCCAACTCTTCCATAAGAGTCCCCATGTTCTGTCCAATGATTGGCTGTGGGTCTCTGGATTTCTTTCAGTCAGCTGCTGGGTGGAACCTCTCAGAGGACAGTTATGTTAGGCTCCTATCTACAAGCATAACACAATATCATTAACTGTGTCAGAGATTGGTGCTTGCCCATGGGATGGGTCTCACTTTGGGCTGTGTACTAGTTGGCTATTCCCTCAGTCTCTGCCATCTTTTTTCCTGCATTTTTAGTAGACAGGAAAATTTTGGGTTTGAAAGATTTCCAGGTGGATTGGGTCCTTATCTCACTACTAGAGGCTCTGCCTGGCTACAAGAGGTGTTCAGGTTCCATATCCCCATTTCTATGAGTCTCAGCTAAAGTCACCCACACAAACTCCTAGGATCCACCCCACCCAGGTCTCTGTCATGTCTTAAAGATCCCCTCCTCTGCCTGCAGCAGATCTCCATTCACTCTCCAGGCCCTCTGGCCCTCTCATATATCTCTTCCCACATCTGATCCCAAACTCCACCATTCCCCTTCCCATCCCCTCTTCCAATCAGATTACTCCCTCCATCTGCTGCTTAGCAGATAGAATTCTTATGTGAAGCAGTTCACTTACCAATAATAAAAGCTAGTCCATGAAGATTATTTAGATGAGCATCCTGCTCATTGACATATACTTCTGATTTCTCTAATGAAGAAACTGAGCAATGGATTGGCAGGTTATAAACTACCTCATTCTAGTCAGCTAATTTGCAAACCTCACTTTTAAAATCACAGATACCCCTTCCGCCAGGACCCTGGTCCTCTTGCCTGGAGCAGACCCTTAGCTGGTCTGCACCTGTGGAAACACCGGATCTGAGTACATCCTAGAGGGACCCACTGCACCCAGAGCAGAGGGTAAGACACCTTGCCCAATACCCCATGCCCTAGAGTACAACTGGGAGCCAGGTGGGGCTTAAAGAACTAGCAGGCACCCAAAGCCCACCCCACCAAACCACTTCCCTACAGCCCGGACCCTGGTTCTTTTGCCTGGGGCAGACCCTTAGCTGGTCTGCTCTGGTGGAAACACCTGATCCTGAGACAACCTAGAGGACCTACTGCATCCAGAGCAGAGGAGCCTAGTCCTTCTGACTGGGCAGACCCTTAACTGGTCAGCTCCTGTGGAAACACCTGATCCTGAGACAACCTAGAGGACCTACTGCATCCAGAGCAGAGGACACTTAGCTGGTCTGTGCCTTGGAAACATCTGATCCTGAGACATCCTAGAAGACCTACTGCATCCAGAGCAGAGGAGCTTAGGATCACAGGAACACAGAGACATCGGAATCCGAGGAGATCGACACAAGCAAGATAACTGGAAAGACAGATCCAGTCAGACACAGTGAGCACAGGTAACACTAGAGTCAACCAGAAGGCGAAAGGCAAGCGCAAGAACACAAGCAACAGAAACCAAAGTTACCTGACATCATCAGAACCCAGTTCTCCCACCATAACAAGCCCTGGATACTCCATCACACAGGAAAAAAGGATCAGAATTAAAATCACTTCTCATGATGATGATGGAGGATTTTAAGAAGGACATAAGTAACTCCTTAAAGAAATACAGAAGAACACAGGTAAATAGGTAGAAGCCCTTAAAGAGGAAACACAAAAATCCTTTAAAGAATTGAAAGAGAAACACAGGTAAACAGGTAGAAGCCTTAAAGAGGAAACACAAAAATCCTTTAAAGAATTGAAAGAAAACACAACCAAACAGGTGAAGGAATTGAACAAAACCATCCAGGATCTAAAAATGGAAATAGAAACAATAAAGAAATCTCAAAGGGAGACTACTCTGGAATTGAAAACGTAGGAAAGAGATCAGAGTCATAGACACAAGCATCACCAACAGAATACAAGAGATAGAAGAGAGAATCTCATGCACAGAAGATACCATGGAAAACCTTGACACAACAGTCAAAGAAAATGTAAAATGCAAAAAGCTCCTAACACAGAACATCCAGGAAATCCAAGACACAATGAGAAAGCCAAACCTAAGGATAATAGGTATAGATGAGAGTGAAGATTCCCAATCTAAAGGGCCAGTAAATATCTTCAACAAAATTATAGAGGAAAATTTCCCCAACCTAAAGAACGAGATACCCATAAACATACAAGAAGCCTACAGAACACCAAACAGACTAGACCAGAAAAGAAATACCTCCTGTCACATAATAATCAAAACACCAAATGCCACAAACAAAGAAAAAATACTAAAAGCAGTAAGGGAAAAAGGTCAAGTAACATATAAAGGCAGACCTATAAGAATTACACAGACTTTTCACCAGAGACTATAAAAGCCAGAAGATCCTGGTCTGATATCATAGAGACCCTAAGGGAACACAAATGCCAGCCCAGACTGCTATACCCAGCAAAATTCTCATCACTATAGATGGAGAAACCAAGATATTCCATGACAAAACCAAATTTGCACAATATCTTCCCACGAACCCAGCACTTCAAAGGATAATTGACGGAAAACACCAACACAAGGAAGGAAACTACAACCTAGAAAAAGCACAGAAGTAATCTTCCAACAACCCCCACCCAAAAAAAGTTAGCTACACAAACATAATTCCACCTCTAATAACAAAAATAACAGGAAGCAACAATCATTTTTCCTTAATATCCCTTAACATCAATGAACTCAATTCTCCAATAAAAAGATGTAGACTATCAGACTGGATACATAAACAGGACCCAGAATTTTGTTGCATACAAGAAACGCACCTCAGTGACAAAGACAGACATTACCTCAGAGTAAAAGGCTGGAAAAAATTTTCCAAGCAAATGGACCCAAGAAACAAGCTGGAGTAGCCATTCTAATATCAAATAAAATCGACTTTCAACCAAAAGTAATCAAAAAAGATAAGGAAGGACACTTCATACTCATCAAAGGAAAAATCTACCAAGATGAACTCTCAATTCTGAACATCTACGCTCCAAATGCAAGGGCACCTACATACATAAAAGAAACTTTACTAAAGCTCAAAGCACACATTGCACCCCACACAATAATAGTGGGGGATTTTAACACCCCGCTCTCTCCAATGGACAGATCGTGGAAACAGAAACTAAACAAAGACACATTGAAATTAACAGAAGTTATGGACCAAATGGATTTAACAGATATCTATAGAACATTTCATCCTAAAGCAAAAGAATATACCTTCTTCTCAGCACCTCATGGTACCTTCTCCAGAATAGACCATATAATTGGTCACAAAACAGTCCTCAACAGATATAAAAAGACAGAAATAATCCCTTGCATCCTATCAGATCACCACAGACTAAGGCTGGTCTTTAATAATGACAGAACCAAAGAAAAACCCACATCCATGTGGAAACTGAACAATGCTCTACTCAATGATGACTTCGTCAAGGAAGAAATAAGAAAGAAATTAAAGACTTTCTAGAATTTAATGAAAATGAGGAAACATCATACCAGAACTTGTGGGACTCCATGAAAGCAGTGCTAAGAGGAAAACTCATAGCTCTAAGTGCCTACAAAAGAAATTGGAGAGAGCAAACATTAACAACTTGACAGCACACCTGAAAGCTCTAGAACAAAGAGAAGCAAATACACCCAAGAGGAGTAGGCATCAGGAAATAATCAAACTCAGGGCTGAAATCAACTGAGTAGAAACAGAAAGAACTATACAAAATATCAACAAAACCAGGAGCTGGTTCTTTGAGAAAATCAACAAGATAGATAAACCCTTAGCCAGATTAACCAGAGGGCACAGAGACAGTATCCAAATTAATAAAATCAGATCTTAAAAAGGGAGACATAACAACAGAAACTGAGGAAATTAAAAAAATCATCAGTCTCCTACTACAAAGGCCTATACTCAACAAAACTGGAAAATCTGGATGAAATGTACAATTTTCTAGACAGATACCAGGTACCAAAGTTAAATGAGGAGCAAATAAACCATTTAAACAGTCCAATAACCCCTAAAGAAATAGCAGCAGTCATTAAAAGCCTCCCCACCAAAAAAAGCCCAGGACCAGATGGTTTTAGTGGAGAATTCTATCAGACCTTCAAGGAAGACCTAATACCAATTCTCTTCAAACTATTCCACAAAATAGAAACAGAAGGAACACTACCCAATTCGTTCTATGAAGGCTACAATCACACTCATATCTAAACCTCACAAAGACCCAACAAAGAAAGAAAACTTCAGACCAATCTCTCTTATGAATATTGATGCAAAAATACTCAATAAAATTCTAGCAAACCGAATCCAAGAACACATCAAAACAATCATCCAT
Organism: Mastomys natalensis; assembly: GCA_021653895.1. Taxonomy (NCBI): domain Eukaryota; kingdom Metazoa; phylum Chordata; class Mammalia; order Rodentia; family Muridae; genus Mastomys; species Mastomys natalensis. The sequence continues at coordinate 132,274 of JAJTUV010002375.1, read as the reverse complement.
CATGATCAAGTGGGCTTTAATCCCAGGAATGCAGGGATGGTTCAATATTCGGAAATCCATCAATGTAATCCACTATATAAACAAACTCAAAGAAAAAAAACACATGATCATCTCACTAGATGCTGAGAAAACATTTGACAAAATTCAACATCCCTTCATGGTAAAAGTCTTGGAAAGAACAGGAATTCAAGGCCCATACCTAAACATAGTTAAAGCAATATACAGCAAACCAATAGCCAACATCAAACTAAATGGAGAGAAACTTGAAGCATTCCCACTAAGATCAGGGACTAGACAAGGCTGGCCCACTCTCTCCCTACCTATTCAATACAGTATGGAAGTCCTAGCCAGAGCAATTAGCAACAAAAAGAAATCAAAGGAATACAAATAGGAAAGGAAGAAGTCAAAATATCACTATTGCAGACGATATGATAGTATACTTAAGTGACCCCAAAAACTCCATCAGAGAACTCCTAAACCTGATAAACAACTTCAGCAAGGTGGCAGGTTATAAAATCAACTCGAACAAATCAGTAGCCTTCCTCTAGTGAAAGATAAACAGGCTGAAAAAGAAATTAGGAAATGACACCCTTCACAATAGTCACAAATAATATAAAATACCTCAGGGTGAATCTAACCAAGCAAGTGAAAGATCTGTTAGACAAGAACTTCAAGTCTCTGAAGAAAGAAATTGAAGAAGATCTCAGGAAATTGAAAGATCTCCCATGCTCATGGATCGGCAGGATTAATATAGTAAAAATGGCCATCTTGCCAAAAGCAATCTACAGATTCAATGCAATCCCCATTAAAATACCAATTCAATTCTTTACAGAACTAGAAAGAGAAATTCTCAAATTTATTTGGAACAACAAAAAACCCAGGATAGCGAAAACCACTCTCAACAATAAACGAACTTCTGGAGGAATCACCATCCCTGACCTCAAGCTATACTACAGAGCAATAGTGATAAAAACGGCCTGGTATTGGTACAGAGACAGGCAGGAAGATCAGTGGAATAGAGTTGAAGACCCAGAAATGAACCCACACAACTATGGTCATTTAATCTTTGACAAAGGAGCTAAAACCATCCAGTGGAACAAGGACAGCATTTTCAACAAATGGTGCTGGTTCAACTGGAGGACAACATGCAGAAGAATGCAAATCGATCCATTCCTATCTCCTTGTACAAAGCTCAAGTCCAAGTGGATAAAGGACCTTCACATAAAACCAGACACATTGAAACTAATAGAAGAGAAGGTGGGGAAGACCCTCAAATACCTAGGCACAGGGGAAAAGTTCCTGAAAGAACACCATGGCCTATGCTCTAAGATCAAGAATTGACAAATGGGACTTCATAAAATTGCAAAGTTTCTGTAAGGCAAAGGACACTGTCAATAGGACAAAACGGCAAACCAACAGATTGGGAAAAGATCTTTACCAATCCCACATCCAATAGAGGACTAATATCCAATATATACAAAGAACTCATGAAATTAGACTCTAGACAACCAAATAACCCTATTAAAAAATGGGGTACGGAGCTAAACAAAGAATTCTCAACTGAGGAAATTCGAATGGCCGAGAAGCACCTAAAGAAATGTTCAGCATCCTTGATCATCAGGGAAATGCAAATCAAAACAACCCTGAGATTCCACCTCACACCAGTCAGAATGGCTAAAATAAAAAACTCAGGTGATAGCAGATGCTGGCGAGGATGTGGAGAAAGAGGAACACTCCTCCATTGTTGGTGGGATTGCAAGATGGTGCAACCACTATGGAAATCAGTCTGGCGGTTCCTCAGAAAATTGGACATATCACTACCTGAGGACCCAGCTATACCACTCCTGGGCATATACCCAGAAGATGCTCTAACACATAACAAGGACATATGCTCCACTATGTTCATAGCAGCTTTATTTATAATAGCCAGAAACTGGAAAGAACCCAGATGCCCTTCAACAAAGGAATGGATACAAAAAATGTGGTACATTTATACAATGGAATATTACTCAGCTATTAAAAACAATGAATTTGATAAATTCTTATATAAATGGATGGAACTAGAAAATATCATCCTGAGTGAAGTAACCCAATCACAAAAGAACATACATGGTATTCACTCACTGATTATTGGATTTTAGCCCAGAAGCCTGAAATACCCAAAATTCAACTCACAGACCATATAAAGCTCATGAAGAATGATGACCAAGTAGGGGGGCTTCAGTCCTTCTTAGAAGGAGTAACAAAATACTCAAGGGTGAAATATGGAGACACAGTGCAGGACAGAAACTGAAGGAGGGACTGTCTACAGACCATTCCACCTGGATATCCATCCTATGTGCAGTCACCAAAGGTAGAGTTTGATGTGGATGTCAGGATGTACATGCTGACAGGAGCCTGATATAGCTGTCTCTTAGAAGTCTGCAAGAGTCTGACATACTCAGAGGTAGATGCTCACAGCTAACCATTAAACTGATCATGGGGTTCCCAATGGAGAAGATAGAGTGAAGGCTGAAGGAGTTGAGAGGATTCGCTGACACCATGAGGAAAGCAACAATACCAATCAACCAGAGCCCCCAGGGTCTAAACCACCAGCCTGGGAGGGCTTAGGGAGGGACCCATGGCTCCAGCTATATATGCAAGGGAGCTATATATAAATGGGAGAAGAGATCCTTGGTCCCATGAAGGCTGGACATCGTGGGGGTGGGATAGTCGAGGGTGGGGAGGTGAGGTACGGGGGAGGGTGGGTGGGGGTACACCAACGTATAGGCAGGAGGAGGGGGTAAGGGATAGTGAGTTCCTGGGAGGGAGTGGGGAAATGGGGTAAGGAGAGAACATCTGAAATGTAAATAAAATTTCCAATAAAAATAAATAAGTAAATAAATAAAAATAAAATCACAGATGCTCAGTCCCAATTTACTAAAAGTCTATTGGCTACTAAGACTCTCTTTAGATAGTAAAGGAATTGTAATTCAGAAACATGGCTGCTCTGGCAAAGGATCACATCCAAAGACCTAGGTCTGTGTGATCTGGCTGAAATATAGACAAGCCCTTAGTACATTTCTTTAACCTAAAACTAGTCCTTAGAAGGAAGCAGCCATGTTTGAAAGTGACATCTAATTGAGGGCCAGACAAAGTGACAAATCAGAGAGAGATTTGACAGAATGAATGAGAGATTAGATAAGCCCAACTCTCGTGAGAACAGCATAGGAAAGAGAAGCTATTTAAGAGCAGTGCAGGTAGAGAGACAACCATTTGGGATTGAGTTCAATCAGTTCATCAGGGAGTTGGGAATCAATGCAGTGAGTCCAGTGAGGTGGAGTTGAGACAGCTGAAGCCAGAGAATACAAAGCAGCCAGAAGATTAGAACAGATTGTCAGATTTAGTTTGAGGCTTCCCAGAGCAATTCAGTGAGAAGCCAAGAGAAGCCAGTATAAATCGTCACGTGGAGAGGCATTTGAGTTCAGAACAGCTGACCTGAACCAACCAGCAAGTTCAGAGAAGACTGGAGAGGGTGAGCTTGTTCAGCAATAAGACATTGTCACCAATGTGGCCATTAAGACCAGAGAATAAAAATTACTTTCACAGTTGTCCTATGTTGCAGAAAGTGTAATAAACTCTCAACAAATTTTTTTTCCTGGAGATCTTTATGAATGCTTTACACATCATTTTATAGGAAAGAAAACTGAGCTACAAAGAAGTCATACATAAAAAATGGCAGTGTAAGACAACCATCAATAATATTGAGCTCTTAAATGAGTGAACAGTGAAGCCGAGATGAAGGATCTGATGCACACACATCAGGAACTCTGTGCTTTGTTCTTCAGATGCTCATGCAATTTATCATCTAAATTGAGGGCTTTGTTTAATAAGGAGATTTTTTGTAGTAATGCTCATATTGAGACACAGCACATACTAGGATTGATGCTTTTTCAAAGTCATGGGTTCTTGTTCAATTAATCGTTATTACATATAGATGCATATTCCTGAATGTATAAATATAACCTGCTGCTCAGTCTGTATAATACTACTTGTGTGTATGTTTTCAAGGATGGCCATTAGGTATAGGATAACTGAGTGATGTGCTCCTCACCAGGGATACTATTCCTCCCTCAGCATACTCTGGCTGTCAGTTGTTCTTTGAATAGGATTATGGCCTGGACATTCCTGTCCATTTAGCATGTCCTTTGCTGTTAGTGGTTAATTTCCATTTCTGGTGACATTGAGGCTCGACTTCTCTGCTGCATAGTAAGTACTAACAATCCTTCTAGAAACACTGAAGAACACTACCATTAAGTGCTAAGGTCTCCTAGTGTTTAATAGTCACCATCAGGCCCTGAAGAAAGTGAACATTTCCAGAACTGACCACAGTAACTACCTTAATGTGAAATAGGCTTCCTCTCTGAATGCTGATAAAAATGTTTAAATAGTTAAATTTTCTCAGCACAAAGTAAAATACACTTGAAGCCACCATCCTTGTTATCATAGTTAAATTGGAACAGTGTATCCAAATTTCTCAAAAAATCTTTTCCATAACCTTCATCCCACCTCTCATGCAGGCTTCTGGATAGTTAAGTTTTACCATGTTAAAAAAAAAAAAAAAAAAACCTCCATTTTGTGATAGACTGTTTTTTGAGGTCTGTATTTTGGATCTAGATCATCATATTATTACTACTTTGAGAAAAAGCTATCCTTACTCAATCTCTCCTACTTTTGGACAAAAGTTTTTGTTGTGTTGTAGTCCCACACTTTTAAAACATCCCAGCATATATCAGCCAACCAACCACACAATTAAATCATTTATTATGTACAGAGGAACTGTGGAAAACACTAAGCTGTCAGTTATCAAAATTATTTCCACCATATGTATATCTAATTATGCAACTGTGAAAAATAAAAATAGAACTATTTTGTGTAACAAAAAGTAAGATTAGATCTTAAATTTCTTAGTTTCCCATTTGTTATATTTATCCCACTTTCATATTAAAGCATCGCCTTCATCTCAAGAACAGTATTCTTACAGGGTTACAGTGTTCAAGGTATGCTGTAGTGACTGGGATATGGCTAAATGGACAAGAGAATTTGCAGTCTGAACATGAGGATCTGCATTTGAACTCCCAGAGCCCAAGTGAAAAGCCAGGCATAGCTGCTTGTTTCTGTATTTCCATCATTGGAAGTCAGGGGAGTTAAATGCCAAGAGATCACTGGGCTACCTCTCAGTTCAAACATTCAAGTTCCATCTAAGTAAAAGACTCACTAACTCACTTTTAAAATAATAAGGTAATGAACAAGAAAGACATCTGATGCCCTGCTCTATTTTTTGTGCACACACCACACACATCAGGAAAGGGTATTTTTTTAACTAATGGACTCTTATTTTCAGTAATAATCCATAAATGTATTCCTATTTTTATTCATCTCTCCCTCATTCCAAAAGACACTATTAAGTTGTATCCTTGATAGAGTAAAATGTTCATTAGCATTATCGATTTCTGAGCCATGATAATGCACATAGGATTCATTCCAGAGCAACTTTCCTATCAATCTTGATCTCAGAAATATCAGAGCTATGTGCTTTTGGACACACATAATTAAATTACTAACTTAATTTAATTGATAGGAAATACACATTCTTCTCCTATGAGAGAATAAAATTAAAAGGGAATTGGTTTTCTCCAGTAATATCAAATTGGAATAAATATGAAATTCATCAAGCAAAGGCTCTTAATCCTCAATATTCTGTATATTCTGGGAACTCCATTAAGGAAAGCTGGCTTGCATTGGATCTACCTCAGCTAACTTCCAGGATTCTTCCATTAACAAGATTCAGCTATTAGTGTCCTCTCTGCTCTACAGTTCTTAACCATTTGCCTCTCTGTCTAGAATGCACATTTAGCACTATTTTTCTCAGTTCAAAACATACCAGACTTTCACAGCTCAGCCAGAGCCCTACATCACACATGGGCTGTACCTCAGCCTATGTCAAGCTTTCTTGTACCCTGAATGGCTATAGATTTGATTGAATCATTATATAGCTTTATGTGCTTTTCTTTGGCTCATTAGTTACATTCTTACAGATCTACTGAGAGATGATCATAGGATGTGGCTTGTATCCCCAACTAGACCAAAAACTCTTTAAGGAATGAGAATCCTTTTTAGTTAAGATTATTCATTGTGAGAGCAGAAGAAGAAATCATCAAAATTATATACTCTATAAACCTTCAAAGAAGAACTAAAACTCAACACATTAGACTATGACTGCTCGGGTCTGAGACCCCTCTTTAAGTTATTTAACCAGATAGTAAGGTGATCAATAAATACTTCTCATTGGTATATTGATTCAAATATATTAGTCCATCACCATATAGATTTTATAAGAACTAAAACATCCTGACTTGGTATTTTTTTCTGGCATACATAGTCAAAACAAAACATTATATAAACTAAAACACAGGATTAACTAACTACATATAGTGGTCCTGTCACCTAGAAATCTCTATTTCTCAGTACAAAATCTTCCGTGTCCTTTTGACCTTGGGTTAATAAATAATTCATCACCTCTAATCTCTAGAAATCTCAAAAGATTCTAAAGTTGTGTTGAAATCAATAACCCATAAAAATTGGCACAGATATTTACCTTAGCGTGTCTCTCATCTCTTTCACACTAAAAATTCTGTCTAGAAGCGTATGTGAGAGCCCCTTGTTGTGAAGTCTGCATTAAACTGTTATGACATCTACTGTTGTGTTAGGTCCCAAGTTAGATACTCCATTCATGCACAGGGCAGTAAATTTTGTGATTTTCTATAGCCAAATACCCACCGTAATCCCAGCCTGTCAAATGGACTCTATCAGTCACAAGCCAGAAAAGAAAAGAAGACAAATCCTTTTCCATCACAAAATGAGATCATTTTAAATGAAATAAGCCTGTCTCAAACCAGTGTTGCAAAGAGGAAGTAGTGAAACTGGAACATGTGTGGGTTATTGAGGTGACTGACCACCAAAGTGTCTTATATAGATGTATGAAAATCCATAATGAAACCATCACGTGACATGTTTTGTGCAATTAATATACACTAACGTGCATGCATAGTTTTTAAAAGAAAGATCACAATCTGAAGGCAGTAGATTCTGGTGACCTCTTGCTAACAATTGTCATTCTTTTTCAACTAAAATGAATTACAGGTTGAAGTAGATGAAATGGCCCGATTCTTGTGAACATCCCAGTGACAAAAAGAAGAACTACCATCAGCACTTGGATCAGTCCATTCTGTGCACAGTGGTCAGTTAGAGAGCGGAGTGAAACTCAGCTGGCACATCATTCTCAGCAGGAAAATTTAGCAATAAACTTTACAACAGAGTGGTAATAAAGATAGTTGATAACATAGCCATGCATCTCAGAGACACAACAAAAGACAGCGTGCTTAGGTCTGTAGGGGCTGGAGACATGGCTCAGCAGCTAAGAGCACCCGGTGCTCTTACCAAGGACAAACCTTCCCAGCACCCATATGGAAGCTCACTACTATCTGTAACTCCAGTTTCAGGAATTTGATCCCCTCCTCTGGCCTCCTCAGGCACCAGGACCCATATAGGGCACAGACATACATGCAAACAAACATCAATACACATAATTTCTTTTTAAATTTAAACCAGGTCTGTAATGCCTAACTTACTGAATGCCAACCTGACCCCTCTGTAGCATAGTAATTTTAAATAAGTTACCAACCCTTTGTGTTTTAATATCCTTATATGAAAATAGGAATAATAATAATAAAAGCCATTTCATAGATTTGTTAGAAGGAAATAATTCATATTTTTAAAAGCTCAGAATGATTGAGCACATGGTAAACATGAGCTAAATATGAACTTCCTATATAATTATGTTTTAATTTTCAAAAAGAATTGATGGTTGATTTTACTGAGTCAGAAAAAAGAGTGTTTGTTTTGTTTTTTTTTTTTAATTTAGAGGCATAAGTAAAACATGCTATACCTACACAAGTCACTGCTTCCAACATATAAATACATGTAGTAGGGTGGACTTCGATGTAGGATTAAATGTATAGAAAGGCAAAACTAGAAGAATTTTTCATAAAAAATAAATTACTCAGTTGGAAAATTTTCTGATGTTGCTTAATTGCCTTGCCTTTGATAGCCTACCTGTCACACCAGCCAGTGACCTGAATCACGTCCAGCTGTTCAGCCCACAAGTACCTCCCACTCAACCCTTTCTGTCACCTGGGTTATAAATTCGTGTCTACTTCCTCCCCTCAGTGTTTGTTCCTCAAATAAACATGCCAAGAAAAATCCTTCAGCCATGAATATGTTTCTCCACCAGTCTTGGTTGTTTGCCTACACACAAAGGCCTTGCAAGCCTGGAGCAAACTTTAATGATAACATCTCTCAGAACACAAACAGCAGCATCTTCATAATAAAACAAGTTGTATGGATTCTATTTCTGACATCCACTCATCTTAAATTAAAATGTGTATGTTGGCAGCCTGCTTCGTATGCTTTAAATGAGCTGTTACTTTAATCACAGGCATTGGCAAAACAGTCTGGGTTTTCTTAATTGATAGCGAGTAAAGTTAAATGTGATAGACATACTCTTTTGTAGAAGCAAAACAGATATATTGTGTGGCTATTAATTTCTGGTTGATGCCATATACAATTATTAATAAAAATAGGATTTTTACGAATGTGGGATTTTTTTTTTTTTTTTTTTTTTTTTTTAGTAAAATGCTGTGGGTGTGTGATTGGCATGCCCGTCCTGTGAATGTAGTAATTTGTCAGAGCCTGTCAACTTGGAGACAAGGCCCTCACCCCTGTGTTTTCTTTCACTGAACTCCAAAGGAAGTTTAGCAAGATTAGGAGAGACACAAAGGAGAGCTACAGAAGTTACTGGTAGGTTCTCTTGGTAGATTCTGTACACGACAGTGACATCTTCTGGTAGATGTGGAATACTGGGCTTTGGACCTGACACTCTAAACCACTCTTCCTGTTTATCTGAAGGTGCTTCAGGAAGTATTCCCAAATTCGTGGAATATCATCTTTGAATATATAATATTTAGATTCCCCCACTGAAAAGCTTTCATGTTAAACACAATAGGAAAGTATAATTTTCAAAACAGAAAAATTAGCAGACGTTAAACCTGACCCATTTAACAAGTCATTTCTTACCTAGCTTTCTAAAAAGAGTCAGTGACTATGAAAAAAATATAATAAAAACAGAGATTCAAGAGGAAGACTCTTTGGGGTTGTGTCAAATGAGATGAAAGAGACTTGTAGCGTCTGAGTGAGCTAAGGGCCTAACATCAACAGCCCCCTTTAACATTCTCTGTCAAGCAGACCTCGCCTATATAGGTTGCCACGGCAACCTGAGGAGCCCTATAGGTTAATCCCAGATACTGGGCGCACCTGTTTAAACTTCTCTATACCTGAAGCCAATCCTAAGTAGCACTAGATGGGAGTGTTTTGAGTGGTGGGAACCTCAGAGAACGAATCTCAATTTTTTTCTATGAAGACTGAGCCAGACATTGAGCAGTTAAATATAAAAGGTTTGTGCATGAACCTGTTTCCCAAGACAACAGAGAATGGGTAGCACCAGTTTTCCACCATAGTTTTTTTTTTTATATTTCTCTCAGTAGAAAAGATAAAATATTTCACATATAATCACTATATATCAGTTAACTTTAATCAACACCAAAATAATGATAAAATCTGGATTGTGGGTAACTTCATATCCTCAATAGCTTGTAACAATAAGGGAGAGAAATTGGACTAATGTGTTAGTCACATGCAATGAGACAATAAACACTGTAAGCTCTGATCATACATTGCAGAGAGGAATTAATCTTATGATGAAAAACATGAAGCTCGTGATGATTTAAAGTGGTTCTAATACAATAACCCACGTAAGTTTATTGTAGCATTATTCTAATTATATTTACCACATCATCTGGATCAGCTAGAATCTTACTTGGCAAAGCCAGCTCTTTGTAATCGTCTTACCCTAAGTCTGAATGGAAATGTGTAGTGGGTATTTTTAATGTGGAAAATGCATTTAAGAATATATGCTACAGTCCTCTCTGTATTTAGAAATTGGAGCATTTATGGTTCTGAAATTGCAGATGAGACTTGGCCAAAGAAATATGAATGCTAGATGATTGTTTTAAGTTCCACTGATATATTTGTATGTGTGTGCATGTGCAAAATGCATATGCGTTGTGGTCAGAGAACAACTTGTGAAAGTGTTCTCTCCTTCCACTCCAGCGATTCAATCAGATGGTCAGGCTTGGTGTCAGTTACCTGTCATGCTGCACCATCTTACCAGACCTGTGATTAGCTTTTAAAAGCCATATGATAAATTGCTAATAAAATTTTCTGTTAAAGTCAGAATTACAAATAGTTATATTCCTTAATTTATAAAAATGAGTTCAAATGTGATAGAGGTGAGCAGTTCATTGGTTTCCTTACAAAATCTACAAAAGCTCCACCAGTAACAATATATGGTACTGTTTTTGCTTTGTTAATTAGATTATTCTCTTATTTTTAAAACATTATGTGAAGAGTAGATCTTTATTTCATTTTTAATATATTCTCTTCTAAACAGGATTCATGAATAAATGTACCAATCCTAAGATGTGTTTCAAAGAGAAAAATGTCTATGTCCTTTAGTTATACAATAATAAAATGAGCAAATTATAAAGGTATGGACTATTTTCTTAATGGAAAATAAAAGCTCTTTATATTCCATATCAGAAACACAAAGACTGTCAAAAAAAAAAAAAACAAAAAAAACCTTCAGCTGCAAATGCACATGGTTTGTTAGAGATTTTGTTTTTAAAATTAGTAAACGAAATGCTAATATTGATCTATCATTTGTATAGTTTATAAGAGTCAGAGCTGATCGGTGAAAGCTACAGCATGCATTCAATACCACGATCTTTCTAAACAATTCTATTAACTAAAGCAACTTTTATATAAACTAATGCCAGGAAAGTTAAAAGGAATCAGTTTGCATGACGACGGAGAATGCCATTCTCAGACAAGGTCAATAATTATTTTATTTTCAGATTCCATTCATAATTCCATTCATAATTATTAAGTTTTTGCAACTTAGATTCCATCGTATGGTGAAGCCTGGATCTAACATGAAAACAGGAGTGTTCCATCGGACACTCCCTAAGGGAGGGTCTCGTTTTCTATGTGCTTTCATATAGATGGGTCACATCTAGTATAAAAATCTAATTTTCCTCCTACACTGCAATATCCCTTACTACAAACCTCCTTGGCAACTGTGAGGAATACAGCTACTGCAGGGTAAAAATTATACAATGGCAAGCTTCTCGGATATCTATGCTTGTGAGGATATTTGTTAGTGACCGGTACTAAATAAAAAGTTTTGTACAAGGAAGGTGGCTACCATAAGCAAAATGAAAAAGTGCACAAGACAAGAGCACAGCACAACAAACATTTGAAAACAGCACTGTCTGATATATGGCCATTGGCTGTGGTTCCTGAGAGAGGAAAACTTGACTCTTGGTTTACAGACGGAATATAAGTCAAGCTGTGTTTTTAAATACATAAAACTCAACGTAAAGTCAGTACACCATGTCAGATACAAGGCAGACTGTTTTTCTGCTTTTATCACATAAGCCCTGTTCTGTTTTCTTCTTTTCTTATTAGCTGCACTAGGGAATTCAGATCCAACCTGTTTTCATTAATATTTTTAAATGCCATCTTCCTTTTTCTTAATACTGCATAGCTTATGCATTTAATTCCCTGACGTCATTTCCTCTAAGATGTTGCTCACCATGAGTCCTTTCGTATCTTAATGACTAGACTTTGAGTTTTCTATCTTGATCCTCCACCTGCTGCCCAGAGTCAGTCTTTATCCTTCAGCTAAAGCCACGGACATGGTCACAGGACTCTCTTGCTATTCTGGAAATCTTTCTGTTGCGGTTCAGAGGACAGAGCTTTTTATCGTGTTTCCCAATGTGGCTCCTTCAGTTTTGAAGAACACCAGACCCACGTTTTCTTCCCTACAGCAAACACACTCTCACCTATGATCCTGGCAACTTCACCCTGTCTTCCTTAGTATTCCAGTCAGGGTTGAAAACGGAAAATTAGCTCTTTTTGTGTCACATCTCTAACCTGAAAGATTAATATATCAATCATTGGAACCACAGAATCCAATTTCCAATTGTATTTCCTGGGTATAACCCCAAAATACATAAGAAAACATTTCATTTGGATATTACTCTAGCACTTCCCATGATCTGATCATAAGCAAATTGTCCAAGGATGTAGAGAAATAAATGGGTTAAAATATTTTTTAGTCTCAGTCATCTGTCAGGTTAGATTTTTCTGTTTACTTCTTTAAAAAATTATTAAGCTTCAAATAAAATTTCTAATTTCAAACTATTTTGTATTTAGGAAAATATGCCCTCAAAACCCTTTTCCTCCTGCTGGGTTCCCTGGACGATGTGAGAGTTTGTGCCTAGCAGTATTGCATCTTATTATTGGCTAATATCACTTGGAGGTCTGCTCTTTTCTGAAGGAAAATGAAGGAGAGGTAGTACTAAGAGGAGGGAGAGAGTTCAGGTATAATGTATAGTATAAGAGAAAAATGAGTAAAAAGAAAGAAAGAAAAAAGAAAACACATGGATCATTTAATATTTTCCAGAACAGTGTTCAAATGATTAATTGGCTATTTTTATAAATGTAACACATTTTCTGTTATCATTCACAAGTAAATGAATATTTCGTTGCAAAAGGCAAATGTTTCTTAAACCTGTCGTCTTATTTTAAATGATTAAGAAATGAGCTGATAGCATTAAAAAGAACAAAGGATCTGCATCCCTATTCAAAGAAGGAACTGGAGTCTCTGGCTAGCACCCTGTCCACTCCTTGTGAGATGCTTCCACAGGTCTACTGTGTTCCTGAATTTGCTTTTTATTTATCACGTTACAGGTTGATATGAACCTATAGGATGTGACTCAAACCTATGAGGAACAATTACAGTGTGAACGCATGTTCATATGCCTCACACATGCACCGGGACAAGCGTTCGTAAAAAGAAACAAACAGAAGCTGGACCCAGGCCTGTGTCTTATGACCTTTAAGCGCTCTTCAGCCTCCTGGTGCTTTCTACAAAAGTGAATCTACCATCGAATCTCTCTTGTTTTTGAATTGCTGTAACTTTCCACAACTATCCCCAAGAATTTGGCTTCCTTAAAATTCTGCTCTTAACTTTGTCTAGTATTATCCATCCTTTTTTTTTTTTTTTTTTCCTGCCTTCACACTCAAAATGAAACATGGGCTTTTCCTGGGCCCCAAGCCAGTTGGCATGAGAGTTGGAACGCCAAGTCAGCCTTTCCAATGCAATCTGTAGGGATTAGCACTGAATTGTCCGGGGAAATCTCTAGAGCGGTGATCTGCAAGACAATTCTGAGTCCTCAGAACCCGCCCCACAATCTGTCATTACAACACTATGACCATAGTGTGCCCCCTAGTGGTTTCAGGTAGAAAATATATTCCAAAAGATCAACACCAATTTTCTAATTGAAATTTAAAAAATAGAGGGGGGGTGGGTAGGGAGAGATGATGAAGAGGACCTTGCAATCTGGATGTAAAGTGAATGAATGAATGTATGAATGAATGAACGAACAAATGGAGGAAAGGGGGATAAAAAGATGTGAGAGACTGGATGCTAGCATGTGCAATGATCATAGAAAAGGTTTTGAATTTAATGTTGACATTGAGGGCATACAAGTGAAACTTGTTTGGTTACATACTAGTTTGGGTCTATTTTACTGTGATAAAACACTGACAAAACCAGCTTAGCAACGAGAAGCTTTACTTTAGCTTAAATGATAAAATCCATTATTGACGGAAACCAAGTCAGGAATGTGGAGGCTGGAACTGAAGCCCAGACCATGGAGGAACGTTGCTTACTGGATGCTTTCCATGGTTTGCTCAGCTTATTTTCTTATATAACCCAGAACCCCTGCCTGGGAATAGCACTGTCAATAGTGGACTGAAACACACACACACACACACACACACACACACACACATCAACCGCCAATCAAAGAAATGTCCCACAGACCACAGCATACAATTCCTCAATTTTGGTTTCCTCTTCCCACGTGACTCTAGCTTGTGTCAAATTTAAAAGGTAAAATAAAATAGCTAGCAAAAGCTTGTTGGCTAAACTGTGGAAATGTCGATGCTGGGGATGAGAGAGATGGCTCGATTGGTAAATGTTGACTTGAGTTTGAATTGCCAGCACCCATATTTTGTTGGTTGAAAGCACAGCTATACTCCCGTTCCTGGGAAAGTAGAGACAAGAGAATCCCTAGAGCCCTCTGGCCAAGCGTTCTAGATGAATCATCAAGTCCCTGGTTCGTGAGACCAGTTCTCTTTAAGGAAGGTAAAGAGATGCGGAGGAAGCCAATGTCAGCCTCCAACTCTCACGCACATAGACATGCATGCTCACTTGTACTGACTGGGCCATACATTTTGCCAATTAATTTCTGAAGGGAGCTCTACTGTCCTTGAAGAGCTCTGAAATCACTCTAGGTACCCATGTCTCACACTGGAAACTGTAGCCACTGGAATGAGAAGCCACAGTGCCATGGACATGGTGGCAGTTCCAGGTATCGAGGCTAGGCTGGGACTTTGAACCCCTGAATCTATGGTGAGTGCGATGGCCTTGCTTGAGAAATGAGCAAAAGTAGCCATTGAAATAGTTGGGTTTGCATGTATCTATGATGCTAGCAGATTAATCATAATGTTCCTAGAAGATGGAAAGTTGACAGAGCCACATCCATATAAACAGGAAAGCTCCTCATGATCAGAGCAAACATCTACCCCCATTTAGAAAGACAGACAAGGCACTCTCGACCAACCCCCAGACCAAATCCAGTTTCTAAACTCAGAATTTCTTGAAAAGGCTAAGTGTTCCAGAGGAGACCTTAAACATTTTCCAGTAGCAATCCCTTTGTAAACCAGAGAAATTTTATATAGCTGCAGGCACATAAATTTATAAAACAGGTTTACAATCAAATGTTTACAGATAATAAATCCCAGAGAACTTTATAGTAGAATAATTATTTTATATATACACTTTTACCATCAACTAAAACAAATTTATATACTAATAAGATAAATGTGCTTACTTATTCTTACATAAAGAATTAAATCTTGGCAATTATTCTTACTGAATATTTGATATTATAAGATCATTAAATGTCTCTTATGTTTTTCTCAGAGTTGATTCCCATTTTGACTTATAATTGCCCATGATGGGAATGCAACTTTGCTTAAACCACAGTACAAAATGGCAGAAGTATGTCCAGAGTCATTTCAAAATTGGAAACTTTGTCCTAATCTCTAGCTGAAATGTCTTGAATGATTTTTATTAAACTCAAACACAGTGCATTCTAAAGACATATTAATTTGATACTCACAGCTGAGGAATGACCGGGGAAATATGAAAACACGTCTTCCATAATTAACCTATTGTATTTCTATAAAGGTAGAAAAGTGTGTATGCAGTAAAAACACTGCTATTCCTAACAGGCAACCATTTCTAGTCTGTGCTAATAAAGTCTTTCAGTCAGTAGGTGGCTCCGCATGATAGAACAGCACAAGTAGAGTCCAGAGCAGAGGCGCAGTGACTGGTGCCAAGGACTCAGGAACCTTTTACTGTGCCAGCTCATTTTTCCAACCCCATATTCAGTTATGCAATACCAATAAGACTTATGATTAACAGATTTCCTTTGGAATTCTTTTTCTTCCTCTTTTTTGTTTTTTTGTTTGGGGGGGGGGAGTATCGGTCATAGCAGGGTCTTATAACATAACCAGGGTAACCTTCAACTCACAGTAATTCTTATGTCTCAGACTCGCAAGTGCTGAAATTCCAGGCATACACCGCTGTGCTCAGCTAATAACTATTTACCAAGGCAAATGTACTTTGAGAAGATGAAATTAAAAAAAAACTCCAAGGTACTAACAGACACTGGATCTGATCTATCACTAGCTAATTCCAAACTTCTAAAGCATTGCTATGGAGGTGATGTGATAAATGCAGTTCTGTCCCAAGGCTACTTTACTATTGACTATTGACTATTGACTATTGACTATTGGGTCCTTGAGGCTACCTTTTGATTATTCCCTCCTGTTCAGAAATACACAATTGAGACAGACAGACTCAGAAGCAGATAGAGTCTCCAAGTACTACTATGGCAGACATTTTTTAATTATATCACAGTTATTCTAAGTTTTCTATTCTCCAAAATACTCACTCTTTATTTTCTTTATATTTATTTAAATTATTCCTTGTTATACCATGTCTAACATTGCACTGATTTTTAAATACATGACTCATATTGCAATTGCATTTACCAAAATCCTATGATGATTGTTTCTCACTCACAGTGTCAACAAACAGAATGATTCTCAAATTGCACCAAAGCAAATCATTGCAGCTTCGGTAATGAATTTTATTTCTGCTGCTGTTAAGTCTCATCTTCTTGTTTCTGACCCCCACAAAAAGCCAAGAGCTTTTAAAATCATGAGTATATCAATAGACAAACATTGATCGTTTACTCTGAGTCAGACCTGGTAACAAGGCTATAAAGATGACCAGAGCACTGCCTTTGACCTCCGGTTGCTCTGTTTAGTGAGAAACAGAGAAAGCAAATAATATAAATAAGGAATGTGATGTGAACTGTAAGAGTGCCATGCAGGGGGAAAAAAAGAGAGACAGTGGAGCCTGTGGGAGATGGATGGAAAAGACAATCAGCCCTGAGCACAGCCCAGAGCTGCTGCCGCAGTGAAGGAGGGCAAGCTGAGAGCTGAGTGATGAGAAAAATAAGCAGAAAGGATGTGCAATGAAGAAAGAGGAAAGAGAGACAGAGCAGAGGAAATCATAGAGGTGAGGTTGAGTGTCAAGGCAACAACAGCCTGAGAGGTCGGAAACAGTTTGGCTTGTTGAAGATTACTAAGTATCTTTATACTATTATTTTAGATAAACTTAAAACGGTGAAAAAAATAAAAGACTGGTCAGATGGTGAGTTTATTCAACAAGTAAGCTTTTGCTCAATCAACCTGGACCTTGCTCAGGAATTACATATGAGGACTAAAGAAAAGACATAATGGTTTTAAGACTGTATTTTCCAAAGAGAGTTGCAAAAAGTATCTCATATCTCTTCACCTTTTTACAATTCAACCTTGTCACCCACTGAGAAGCAATGTAGGACTGCGTAAGGGTATCCTGGTTCTTGGCTGGGCATGGGCCTAGAACCCGAGACTCCAAGTGAGAAACGGCAGGAGTTCAGCCACGCCCCCAGAACTCAGGGTCCTGAAAAGCAGTCTAATCTCCATGGACCTACATTGTTCAGTCACGTAGGCCATTATAGCCCCTCCCAAAGTGCACAGGTAGAGGGTGTAACTACAGGCCTCAGGCCCTAGATATTTACATACTAATGAAGGTCAGAGGGCGGAGCCAATTAAGCATTGCCCCAAGAACCTCCCCCTTTCTCCCTCCCTACTTAACCCAGGTCTGCCCTGAGTTTGGGGGGTACATCCAGATCTATCTACCATCCGCCATGACAATAAACCCTTTTGGAACCAAGGACTTCCTCGTATCATTGGGGCCTGCTGGGCCTGCCGCCACTGAAGCCTCCAGCCACTGGAACCTGGGACCTTCCTCCAGTACGAGAGACAGGCTGCCTGGAAGCCTCCAGGCAGCCTCCACCTCACAGGTCCTGGGCTGCTGCGGCCCGCAAGTTTTTCCCACAAAGCAATTTAATTTTACCTTTCCTCTGTCTTGTAACCGCCCTAGCCTAATAGAATGGGAGCAATGCGTCTGGGTCAGCTCCTGGAATAACCTATCCATTCCCTCTTGCTTTTTCTATCCATCTCTTGAAACACTGGCTTTTAGAACACTCCTGCTCCGAAGCAAATCACCACACAATGAGAAGGGTGAGTGCTTAGGCAGAGCCACTTTCAGGTGTTGCTTAGCAGTCACAGTGGAACTTCAACTATCAGGCACCAACTAAGGCAATTTCACATCTAATTCTGTCCATCTCCAAATTGACTTCAGCCCAAAACAAAATATGACACTATAAGACAGTGTCCATGTAAAAACCGTCTACCTGAACCCATCATTACCAGGAAACAAGCAATAATCATATACATATATGTGTGTATTACACACATGTGTGTAAGTTTGTGTGTGTGTGTGTAATTTTAAAGTGGTGGTCTTTATGTCACATACTGCCTTAGACCAGTGGTTCTCAATCTTCCTAATGCTGTGACCCTTTAATACAGTTCCTCATGTTATGGTGACCACCAATCATAAAATTATTTTTGTTGCTATTTCAGAACGGTAATTTTGCTACTGAGTGATGTAATTTACCTGCTGAGGTTCCTAAGACCATAGAAAATATGCGTTTTCTGGTGGTAACAACCCACAAGTTGAAAATTGCTGTCTTAGACTGCTGCGGCTGCCATAACGTAACATTATAAACTGTGTGGGTTAAACAACAGAAGTTAAACAACTCTGCAACAGGGAAATCTGAGCCCTAGCATCTAGCATGGTGGGTTGTGTTAGAGACCTCTCCCAGGTTTTTAGATAGTACTTGTCTTATTGCATCTTTTTGTGGCACAGAATAAAAACAAAGATTTTCCCTCCTCTCATTTATCATAAGAGTTTTTATCCCGTTCATGAGGGCTCCTACTTCATGACATAATTACCTCCCAAATGCCCCATCTTCTATTACCATCACACTGAATAGTAATGCTTCAAATTAGGAAGCTAGGGTGACCCAAATATTCAAGCCATAAAACACAGTAACAGTTAACCAATACAGAAAACCAGGGAAAGTGAGAAATAGACAGATATCAATAGTTGGAAGAGTAGATTCTCCATATGTGGGGCTGTAGCTTGCTCGTGGGCTTGAGTCTTGTTGGGCTGAGTTGTGGATCCCGAGTGTCTGTTGTCCCAGGCGGCTAGGGCCACGGCTCAGGGGACAGAAGCTCGGGAATTTGACCGAGTTCATTCCACGAAACGCCAGGCGGACACTGGGCTATGGGAAGCCATTGAGCTTGATTCCAGGAGTGGGGAGATCCCACTCTGAGGTCACGCATGGGTAGAGCTCTTGGGTTGGGGATCTCCAGGCCAAGGTGCCTGGCTGGAGACAGCAGAAGGACTGGGGGGCAGGCATATGGGCTGGATCTGCCTGCAGCAGAAAGGGGTGACTGGGAAAAGCTCCAGTGGGGGCTCGCAGGGTAGTGAGACTCTTGGTCACAGCAACTCGTTGGCTGGGTCATGGCTGGCTTGGCTAGCTTGCTTGAGTTGGTGGGATCTGTGGCTGGAATACAGAGAGGTCCTCCAGCGGGAGATTAGGTGGCTGCTCATTGGTTGAAGGCCCCCTCTATGGTTCTCCAGTCCTGGCCCCAAAGAAAAGAGGAAGTCCACGGTTTTAAAAGGTTTATTGTCATGTTGGAAAGTGGGTGAAGCTGTACCCCATGTTCTCAGGGCAGGTCTGACGTTAAATACCTTTTGCAAGTACGGAGAGGATCTGGGAAGGAATTCTTAATTGGCTACGCCCTCTGGCCTTTAGGAATCTCATTAATATGGAGATCTCTTGAGGCTCTGCTGCCTGTAGTCATGCCCTCTACCTATGCTACATAACTAAAGGTCACAAACCTTTCTTTAGGAGGGGCTGCAGATGGCTGAAGCTAAGTGAGAGGAACTGAAAGGCCCAGGAGGACTGTCAACTCCTACTGTCCCTTTAGGGTCTCTGGGGTGTAGGGACAACTGGGTACCCCACTGCCTCTCACAGCCTACCACCCCACATCTGTACACAAATGTGATGTGGCTATTTCTTTATAGACCACCCAATTTTCCTGCTTATAGGGGGCTAGGCAATAAGCAATGTCATTAACCAAATACAGTTGAAAGAGGATCAGTGTGCTTGCTCAAGAAATATAGTAAAGAAATTTAATATGTGGAGTTTGGGCTGTTTGTGATTTAGTCCTCTGACAATGATCAATAATGGCTTGTAAATAGAGACTGAGTCTGTGAAATACTTATGAGCTGTCTGCATGTGCATCTCGGCATGCTGAGATTAATCAAAGTCCTATAGGTGCTGATATCACCCAGAGAAAGCAAGCAGAGAAGTTGCAACACGGAGCCACAAGGCATAGCAACAATTAAAGAGACACTGTGGCTAAATATCATGGATAAAATATTTGCTTAGTATTCACAGGGCATCATGCAATAAAATTACATAAGATAATAGTAAAATTTGTCACAATTTTTAAAATGCCTTCATTTTCTTCTTTTAGCTAACAATTGACTTATCCTATCACTAGGAATGCAGAAAAATATTTTTATAATCAGAAGGAGGGGAGAACAGTTTATATAACTGTTCAAGCTAAAACTGCGAAATAATTAAACATTTTGACAACACTAAAATATTCAGGATTTGCATTAAGTAATGTATACATGTTTGAGTCCACAATCGCCCCCAAGATTATTATGAGATTCCCAGACCAACACAGCAGCTTCAGGACCTACAGAATATTAAAATATCAGTCATTCACATTATTTGCAAACCACTGAGTTTTATCTTATATTTATGACAACTTTAACCCCCTCCCACAAAGTTAAATGATCAAGTTATAAATTCAGACTAGTTAAATTAAAAAAAAAATACACATATTTTCTGGGAATATATAATTGGATTTTTTTCTGGACTTGCACTTTTATTGATCATAGAAAGGTACTAGCTGCACTTGCTACGTACAGTGTGACTGGCTCCTGACTGTGAGTAGAGGGCAGCATGGTAGGTTATTCCTTCCTTCTCCACAGAAGAGAACCCATGTCTGAGTTGTAAATTGTTCATTGTTCTCTGGCCTTCTATGTGTGTCCATTTGCCTATACTTTCTGTCTGTATGCTGTCATGATTGGTTCTGCCTCACAGAGCATCACAAGGTTCAGCTCTGACAGTTTTTCTATAATATCACATTTAATACTGCAATAGCTATTCCAGGTCTTTGGTCTAGGCTCTTAAAAGTATTTTGAAATTATAATAGAATTACATCATTTCCTTTTTCTTTCTCAAAATCCTCTCATGTACTCCACTCTCTTGCTCTCTTTCAAATTCTTTTTTTCTTTAATTGTTGTTACACACACACACACTGTATATATTGCTAAATAAATATCACCAAGTTTAATTCTTGACAATTTTTCTTTAATATTACATTTAATACTGCATTAGCTCTTCTAGGCCTTTGCCTTTTAAAATATTTTTAAGATTGTAAATAATTACACTATGTAATAATTGCTTAAATATATACATATATTACTAAATAAATATGTGCAACCTGCTTAGTATGTAAAATGTTACTTCCATGCATGTTTTCAGGGCTGACCATTTGGTATTGGTTAACTATGTATGTCATCTAAAATGAAGCCAGCAAGGGGGTAGGGGGTGATCATCTTAAAATACTGCATCTTTAGTCTAATTTGAGGCCCTCACCACAAGAGGGAGCCCATGCTAACACTGTCTGAATGACCAAAAACCAGAGGCTAGAAAGGGGCGGGGCAGGGGGGTCATCAATAATAAAAACAGCCTAGTGCTATTCTATTATACTCATAGATCGGTGCCTACCTCAATCATCACCATAGAGGCTTCTACTGGGCAGCTAACCTTCAGCCAAACATTAACAAAAGAGGATGCCCAAATTGGAAACCCGTATTGAGTTCATTCCTTCGGAGCTAGAGAAACTTGGGTAGAGGGAGAGAGGAAAATGGTAGGAGAGTCAGGAGAACACAGCCCACAGAATCAACTATGTGTGGGCACATACACTGAAGCAGCAATCACGGAGTCTGTGGTAGGTCCTTTGCATATATGCTGTGGTTGTTTAGCTTGGTGTCTTTGTTGAACTCCTAGCGGTGGGAATAGGGGTATCTTTGACCCTTTCACCTTCACTTTGGATCCTTTTCCTCCTCCTGGGATGCCTCTCTCAGCCCTAGTATGAGGGTTTGTACCTGGTTTTATTATATCTTGATATTGTATTGTATGTATTTGGTTGATATCCCTGGCAGTCCTGCTTTTTTTTTCTGAAGGGAAACAGAGGAGGAATGGATTGGATGGAAAGGTGGTAGGGAGGCACTGAAAGGAATGGAAGAGAGGAAACTGCAATTGGTATGTATTGTATGAGAGAAGAATAAAAAGATAACAGAAATAAATAAAAGATAGGTAGGTAGATAATAGATAGATAGATAGATAGATAGATAGATAGATAGATAGATAGATAGGATAGATATGATAGATAAAATAAACCAATTTCAAGCTAAAAAAAATAATAATAATACTGAGTCTTTCTATCCTAAAAGAAGGAAAAGGCTCTGTCTCTCCATTTGTTCAAATCTTCCCCTCCCCCCACACTGGAGTTTTAGAGTTTTTCCTAGTACAATTATGTTAGAAAATCTAAGTCTTTTAATTCTTGGTACAAACAGAAATGTTATTTATTTTTAATTTCAGATTTAAATTGTTGTGGCTGGTATAGAAGAACCCATTTGACATCTATTTTTGGTCAGGATTTTGATTTTGAGACAACATCTTTCTGTGTTACCCAGGGTAGATTGGACTTCCTCATCCCCCTAAGAATTACAAGCACACAGGACCAGCTAAACAGCTTACACATTTATATGGTAATAATTCATATCTTGTAATCATCCTGCATTCTCTAACTGGTTTCAGAATACAATTTTATTTGCCTTTTTTCTTGCTGATTTTCTACTTAGTTAACCAAGTCATTTTTTTTTAAATAAAAAGTTCTGTTTCTTCCTTCAGAGTTGGAATATCATATAGCGACTATCCTTATCATCTCATGCAAGTTAGGAAACACAGCATAGTGTTGAAGAGTAGAGAGAGGGGCACCCTTGTCTCCTTTCTTACATTAGGTAGGAAACATATACTTTCTTCTCACTAAGCACACATTGCCAGCTAAGGATTCTCTATTAGCTTGAGGAAGTTGCCTTTATTATGAATTTACAAAGTTATTTTCTTTTTAATTGTGACAAATGTTGAATTTCATCAAATGCCCTTTTTTTTTTTCATTGATTTCTCTCAAAGATGTATACACAGACTTATCTCTTTGGTGTTTCTAGATCTTGTCAAATTAATAATCAATATTAGCTATCACAGCCTGTTAATGTGACAAATTACATTAGCCACATTGGATTTTCAAATGCTGAACCAGTCAATATTCACCTGGTAGATTTACTTGGTGGTGACATCTAATTCTTTCGTTACCTTGCTGGATTTGGATTTCTGATACTTACTGAAGATTTGTTTTTCTGGGTTCATGGCAGGTGACCTCTGGTTATACTTTCTTTAGAATTCTCGATATGTTTTGGGTATTGGACTAACCCTACCCTCACAGAATCAGTTAGGAAGTCTCTACTCTGCTTCTATTTCCTGGTAGAAATTGCACTAAGACCTTCATCTTTTCCTTTCTACAATTGGGCAAAAATCATTACTGAAACCGCCTTACCTGGTGCACTTTTTCTCCCACATTTTTCCTAGAGTGTCAGTAGCCCTGGATTTTGTTATATGTGAGAGGTTACGTCCCTGTGCTTTGATTTGCATTCCCCTGATGATTAATGATCTTGAGCATTTTGATGTACCTGTTCATTTGTGCCTCCATTTTATAAGATTTTGATTGTGTATTTGTTGGAGTTTTTAATTAGGATTTGCTGCTGTTGCATTGCTCAACTGGAAACATGTTTTGCATATGTTTGGACATTAACCTCTTATCAGATATAGGATGCAAATACTGTTCTCCCAGTCTGTAAGCTGTTTTTCATTTTGTTGATTATTCCTTTCATTGTGCAGAAGATTTTTGGCTTTAAACAATTCTAGCAGCTTTTGTTTTTAAGGCAAGTAGTTTCAATATTTTCTCCTTGGAATTTTACAGATTCAGGTCTTACATTTCTTACATTTAAATTTTAATCCACTTTGAGTTTGTTTTTGGATATGGTCTAAAATAAAAATACAACTTGATTCTTTGGTATGTGGGTATTCAAGGTTGCTGACAACATTTACTAGGAGTAATCCTTTCCTCCTGTGTATTGTTACCATCTCTGCCAACAGCTTATTTATCATATATTAGAACTAGAACTCATATATAGTTTGGCAAGATTTTTTAAAGTAGCAATTTTCAGATAATGTAAACTATGAATTCACAAACAAATAGAACGATATACACAGAGATAAATAATATATTGATAAATATGGAAAGTTACATAGATGATTGATATATACTAATAGATAGTTAATAAATGGGTGGTAGACAGATAAAAGATATATAACAGAAGAATGATAGATAGATGATAGATAGATAATAAAACAGATAGTCAGCTGGAGACAGAAATAGGGACAGATGTAGAAACAATGAGAGAATAAACTCTACACTCTCAATTAACTTTTAAAAAAATACCTCTGAGAAAGGTACTGTGGATGTGGTGGTTTGAATATGCTTGGCCCAGGGAGTGGCACTACTAGAATGTGTAGACTTGTTACAGTAGGTGTGGCCTTGTTGGAGGAAAAGTGTCACTGTGCCCATCCGAGTTGTCTGGATGCCAGTCTTCTCCGATTGGCCTTCAGATGAAGATGTAGAACTCTCACCTCCTCCTGCATCATGCCTACCTGGATGTTCCCTTGATGATACTGGACTGAATATTTGAACCTGTAAGCCAACCCCAATTAAGTGGTGTCCTTATAAGAGTTGCCTAGGTTGGCACTGGTTTCTTTCTGTCTGTACCTGAGCATTGAGCAGACCCTGGGCTTCACTTCTGCACTCAACCTAACAAAACCCAGAAAAAGCAGGACTCCCAGGAGCTCTAACCCCCGACAGTATTTTAGGTAAGGAAACAACAACACCTGCCCCAAACAGGGAGAAACTGGGGCACACTGGGACCCAGGAATTCACTCTTGGCCCAGAGCACTGGTTCCTTCTGGTCTGTGCCTGAGAACTGAGCAGATCTTGAGCCTCAGCTCTAACCATAGCAGCAACACCCACGCCAAACAGTTCTGACATAACCAAGATAATAGAAAAGACAGGCTTCAGTCAGAGACAGCTCAGGAAGCACTAAGGAGATCCAGATGGTGAAAGGCAAGCACAAGAACATAAGCATCAGCAACCCAGGGTACTTGGCATCATCAGAACCTAGTTCTCCCATATTAGAAAGTCCTGAATTCCCCATATCACCAGGAAAGCAAGATTCAGATTTAAAATCACTTCTAATGATGATGATAGAGGATAGTAAGAAGGACATAAATAACACTCTCAAAGAAATTGAGGAGAACACAGGTAAACAGGTAGAAGCCCTTAAAGAGGAAACACAAAATCCCAAGAAACACAACCAAACAGGTGAAGGAATTGAACAAAACCATCCAGGACATAAAAAGGGAAGTAGAAACAATGGAGAAATCATAAAGGGAGACTAGCCTGGAGATAGAAAACCTAGGAAAGAAATCAGGAGTCATAGATGTAAGCATCACCAACAGAATACAAGAGATAGAAGAGCAAATCTCAGGTGCAGAAGATACCATAGAAAATATTGGCACAGCTGTCAAAGAAAATGCAAAATGCAAAAAGTTCTTAACCCAAAACATCCAGGAAATCCAGGACACAATGAGAAGACCAAACCTACGGATAATACATAGAGAAGAGAGTGAAGATTCCCAACTTAAAGGGCCAATAAATATCTTCAACAAAATTATAGAAGAAAACTTCCCTAACCTAAAGAACAAGATGCCCATAAACATATAAGAAGCCTACAGAATGCCAAATAGACTAGACCAGAAAAGAAATACCTACTGTCACATAATAATCAAAACAACAAATGCACAAAACAAAGAAAGAACATTAAATGCAGTAAGGGAAAAAGGCCAAGTAACATTTAAAGGCAGACCTATCAGAATTGCACCAGACTTCTCACCAGATACTATAAAATCCAGAAGATCCTGGACAGATATCATACAGACCCTAAGAGAAAACAAATGCCAGCCCAGGCTACTATACCCAGCAAAACTCTCAATTACCATAGATGGAGAAACCAAGATATTCCATGACAAAACCAAATTTACACAATATCTTTCCACAAACCCAGCACTACAAAGGAAAATAGAGGGAAAGTTCCAATACAAGGAGGGAAATTATACCCTAGAAAGAGCAAGAAAGTAATCCTCTTCCAACAAATCCAAAAGAAAATAGCCATACAAACAATGCCACCGCTAATTACAAAAATAACAGGAAGCAACAATCTCCTCTCCTTAATATCTCTTAACATCAATGGACTCAGTTCCCCAATAAAAAGACGTAGACTAACAGACTGGATACATAAACAGGACCCAGAATTTTGCTGCATACAGGAAACCTACCTCAGTGACAAAGACAGACACTACCTTAGGGTAAAAGGCTGGAAAACAATTTTCCAAGCAAATGGTCTTAAGAAACAAGCTGGAGTAGCCATTCTAATATCGAATAAAATCAACTTTCAACTTAAAGCTATCAAAAAAGATAAAGAAGGACACTTCAAACTCATCAAAGGAAAAGTCAACCAACATGAACTCTCAATTCTGAACATCTGTGCGCCAAATGCAAGAGCACCCACTTTCATAAAAGAAACCATACTAAAAGCTCAAAGCACACATTTCACCTCACACAATAATAGTAGGAGACTCCAACACCCCATTCTCAGCAATGGACAGATCATAGAAACAAACTAAACAGAGACACAGTGAAACTAACAGAAGTAGTGAACCAAATGGATTTAATAGATATCTATAGAACATTTCACCCTAAAACAAAAGAATATACCTTTTTCTCAGCACCTCATGGTACCTTCTCCAAAATAGACTACATAATTGGTCACAAAACAGGCCTCAACAGATACAAGAAAATTGAAAGAATCCCATGCATCCTATCAGATCACCACGGACTAAGGCTGATCTTTAATAATGACAGAACCAAGGGAAAACCCACATCCATGTGGAAACTGAACAATGCTCTACTCAATGATGACTTTCTCAAGGAAGAAATAAAGAAAGAAATTAAAGACTTTCTAGAATTTAATGAAAATGAGGAAACATCATACCAGAACTTGTGGGACTCCATGAAAGCTGTGCTAAGAGGAAAACTCATAGCTCTAAGTGCCTACAAAAAGAAATTGGAGAGAGCACACATTAACAACTTGACAGCACATCTGATAGCTCTAGAACAAAAAGAAGCAAACACACCCAAGAGGAGTAGATGGCAGGAAATAATCAAACTCAGGGCTGAAATCAACCAAGTAGAGACAAAAAGAACTATACAAAGAAACAACAAAACCAGGAACTGGTTCTTTGAGAAAATCAACAACATAGATAAACCCTTAGCCAGACTAATCAGAGGGCAGAGAGACACTATCCAAATTAATAAAATCAGAACTGAAAAGGGTGACATAACAATAAAAACCTCGGAAATTCAAAAAATCATCAGGTCCTACTACAAAAGCCTATACTCAACAAAACTGGAAAATCTAGATGGACAATTTTCTAGACAAATACCAGTTATCAATGTTAAATCAGGAGCAGATAAACCATCTAAACACTCCCTCAACCCCTAAAGAAATAGCAGCAGTCATTAAAAGTCTCCCTACCAAAAATTCCCAGGACCAGATGGTTTTATTGCAGAGTTCTATCAGACCTTCAAAGAAGACTTAATAAGAATTCTCTATAAACTGTTCCACAAAATAAAAACAGAAGGAACACTACCCAATTATTTCTATGGAGCCATAATTACACTCATACCTAAACCACACAAAGACCCAATAAAGAAAGAGAACTTCAGACTAATTGATTATCAATTATGATTATCAATGCAAAAATACTCAATAAAATTCTCGAAAATCAAATCCAAGAACACATCAAAACAATTATCCATCATGATCAAGTAGGCTTTATCCCAGGAATGTAGGGTTGGTTCAATATACAGAAATCCATCAATGTAATCCACTATATAAACCAACTCAAAGTAAAAAAAACCACACGATCATCTCACTATATGTTGAGAAAGCATTTGACAAAATTCAACATCCCTTCATGGTAAAAGTCTTGGAAATATCAGGAATTCAAGGCCCATACCTAAACATAGTAATAGCAATATACAGCAAGCCAGTAGCCAACATCAAACTAAATGGAGAGAAACCTAAAGCAATCCCACTAAAATCAGGAACTAGAGAAAGCTACCCACTCTCTCACTACCTGTTCAATACATTCCTAGCCAGAGCAATTAGACAACAAAAGGAGGGCAAAGGGATAAAAATTGGAAAGGAAGAAGTCAAAATTTCACTATTTGCAGATGATATGATAGTATACTTAAGTGACCCCAAAACTTCCACCAGAGAACTCCTAACCCTGATAAACAACTTCAGCAAAGTGACTGGATATAAAATTAATTCAAATAAATCAGTAGCATTCCTCTACTCAAAAGAAAAACAGGCTGAAAAAGAAATTTGAGAAACAACACTCTTCACAAAAGTCACAAATACTATAAAATACCTTTGTGTGAATCTACCCAAGCAAGTGACAAATCTATATGACAAGAACTTCAAGTTCCTGAAGATAGAAATCAAAGAAGATCTCAGAAGATGGAAAGATCTCCCATGTTCATGAATTGGCAGGATTAATATAGTTAAAATGGCCATCTTGCTGAAAACAATCTACAGATTCAATGCAATCCCTATCAAAATTCCAACTCAAATCTTCATTAAGATAGAAAGAGCAATTTGCAAATTCATTTGGAATAACAAAAAACCCCAGACAGTGAAAACTATTCTCAACAATAAAAGAACTTCTCTTGGAATTACCATCTTGGATCTCAAGCTGTACTACAGAGCCAGTGATAAAAACTCATGGTATTGGTACAGAGACAGGCAGGAAGATCAGTGGAATAGAATTGAAGATCCAGAAATTAACTCACACACCTATGGTCACTTGATCTTTGACAAAGGAGCTAAACTGTCCATTGGAAAAAGGACAGAATGGTGTTGGTTCAACTGGAGGTCAGTATGTAGAAGAATGCAAATTGATCCATTCTTATCTCCTTGTACAAAGCTCAAGTCCAAGTGGATAAAGGACCTTCACATAAAACTAGATACACTGAAACTAACAGAAGAGAAGGTGGGGAAAAGCCTCAAACACATGGGCACAGGGGAAAAGTTCCTGAACAGAACACCAATGACTTATGCTCTAAGATCAAGAATTGATAAATGGGACCTCATAAAACTGCAAAGTTTCTGTAAGGCAAAGGACACTGTCAATAGGACAAAATGGCAACCAACATATTGGGAAAAGATCTTTACCAATCCCACATCTGACAGAGGGCTAGTATCCAATATATACAAAGAACTCAAGAAACTAGACTCCAGACAACCAAATAGCCCTATTAAAAATGGGGTATAGAGCTTAACAAAAAATTCTTAGCTAAGGAAACTTGAATGGCCAAGAAGCACCTAAAGAAATGTTCAGCATCCTTAGTCATCAGGGAAATGCAAATCAAAACAACCCTATGATTCCACCTCACACCAATCAGAATGGCTAAGATCAAAAACTCAGGTGATAGTAGATGCTGGGAGGATGTGGAGAAAGAGAAACACTCCTCCATTGTTGGTGGGATTGCAAGATGATGCAACCACTTTGGAAATCAGTCTGGCGTTTCCTCAGAAAATTGGACATAGCATCTGAGTACCCAGCTATACCACTCCTGGGCATACACCCAGAAGATGCTCTAACACATAACAAGGACATATGCTCCACTATGTTCATAGCAGCCTTATTTATAATATCCAGAAGCTGGAAAGAACCCAGATGTCCTTCAACAGAGGAATGGATACAAAAAAATGTGGTATATTTACACAATGGAGTATTACTCAGCTATTAAAAACAATGAATTCAAGAAATTCTTAGGTAAATGGATGGAACTAAAAAATATCATACTGAGTGAGGTAACCCAATCACAAAAGAACACACATGGTATTCACTTACTGATTATTGGATATTAGCCCAAAAACTTGAAATACCCAAGATTCAACTCACAGACCACATGAAGCTCATAAAAAAGGAAGACCAAGTGAGGGCACTTCCATCCTTCTTAGAAGGAATAACAAAATACTCAAGGGAGCAAATATGGAGACAAAGTGTGGGACAGAAACTGAAGGAGGATCTGTCTGCAAACCATTCCACCTGGGTATCCATCCCATGTGCAGTCACAAAAGGCAGATGCTGATGTGGATGTCAGGAAGTGCATGCTGACAGGAGCCTGATATAGCTGTGTCCTTAGAGGTCTGCCAGAGTTTGACATATTCAGAGGCAGATGCTCACATCTAACCATTGAACTGATCTAGAGGTTCCCAATGGAGACTGAAGGAGCTGAAAGAGTTTGCGGGCCCCATGAGGAGAGCAACAATACCAGCAACCAGAGCTCCCAGAGTCTAAACCACCACCAGCCTTGGGACACTTAGGGAGGTATCCATGGCTCCAGCTGTATATGAAAGGGAGGATGGCCCTGTCAGGCATAGGAGAGAGGAGATCCTTGGTCCTATGAATGCTGGACGTCATGTAGGAGGGAATCTAGGGTGGGGATGTGGGAGTGGTGGGGTAGGTGGGGGCACATCTGCAGAGAAGCAGGAGGAGGGGCGATGGGAAAGGGGGTTCCTGGGTGGGGATTGGGGGAAATGTGGTAAGGAGATAACATCTGAAATGTAAATAAAATATCCAATAAAAAATGAAAAAAAAAGAGAGAGAGAGAGGAAAAACAGTATTTGAAGGAGAGTGGGAAGGGACAAAAAAAATTGGTTTTGTCTCTTCTACAGTATTTATTGTAAGTTGCATTGACTGTATAATTTCCAATTGTGTTAGTAGGTTGAAACTTGGCATGTCTGTTACAGGAGTCTATCAACCAGCTTTTGTCTTACTGCCCTGAGTATTAGAAAACCTTGATTCGTTGAAAAAAGCTTGAAAGTGCTGAAAGAAGTGAGTTAGGCTTTAAGCAGAAGCAACAGGGTAGTGGGCTTGATTATTGCTGGTATAACAGCTTTAATTCCATTAATTGCTAGCACCACTGCTTCTACAATAGCATTGACACAAGGAGTTAAGACAACTATTTTTGTTATCCATCTAGCAAAAAAATGTTACTAAATATATTGAGTATACAAAAGGAGTTATATAGGTATCTAGAACAATGGATGATGCTCTATAAACCATTCAAATTATCTGAAAGAGATTCAGGGTTCAAGAGTTAGGAGCCATCCCAAGTGTCATGACAAATACCATTGGAGTAGTTTTACTTTTGAAATTCACAATAATTGTCATTATAATTAGAAACAAGTTTAAAGACACCTGTAGGATATTTGGCATAATCCTAACAACTCTCTGGGTGTGTAAATTTTGCATAGTGAGATTATGAATTTAAAGAATGATGCTCTGTTGAGCTTTGATGCTACAGATAATGCTGATAAAATTATCCATGGCCTGAGGTCAGTATCTCCATTTTGGTCAAACCTCTGGAATGGCATATATAGCTTGATCAGGCTAGCCCTTCTTGTCCTGGGAATGCTTTTATTCTTGCCCATTGTGTTAAAGCTTATCTTTAACAACATCAACATGTTGACAGCCAAAGTACAAGACTTGAACCTGAAAATGGATCCCCAGACAGAGTTATTGACAGGCTGGCAAGCCAAGGACAGGTAAAATTCTGCACAGAGCCTTACCAACCTAAGACATAAGTGCACTGCTTTTGATAATGTATATTCCATGATGGTTAAGGAAGGCATTCTTGTCAGAATGACCTAAGACAAGCTCAGTCTTGTTAATGAAATAAAAAGGGGTAGAGGTGGAGAGCCTTTGGGGCTGATTGGCAAGAAGCTGACATGGGCCAAGGACAAGGAAATGGGCTGCTTGGCAAGAATATGACATTGGTCAAGTACAAAGAAGTAGGCTTCAAGCAGAAATCTGACATTAGACTAGAACAAAGAAGTAATTTCAGGTAGGAATCTAAATCTTAGGCTCCAACAAAGAAGTAATTTCCAGCAGGAATCTAAATTTTAGGCTAGAACAAGGAAGTAGGCTTCAGATGTGAAAATGACCTTGGGCTAGGACAGGGAAGTAGGCTCAGATACTTTGATCATCCTGATAAGCCTTTAGAAACAGTGATCAAGGAAGTGTTCATATAACTGGGTTTAATGTCTTGCTTTTTCTTTGACTATTTGTGTTTATTGTATTGCTTGTTCCTTGACTATTTATATCTATCTATTGTATTGCTAGACCCTCAACCTAGAACTGACCTTAATTCATGCATGTAATCAAAATGGTATAAAAGCATAAAGGAAGAGGGTGTATAGAATAGAGAGTTCTGGGGAGGGGAAATGGGGAAAGGGGATGACATCTGTATTGTAAATAAAGAAAATATCCAATAAAAAAATTAAACTTAAAACAAAAGAGTTGCCTAGGTCATAGTATCTGTTCATAGCAGTATCAGTGTGTGGCCTAGAGACTGTTTTGTAGTATTTTGGTGAAGAATGTGGCTGCTTTCTGCCCTTGTCTATCTAAGGCTAAGGTAAAGAGATTTATATTAATTTGCATTGACAAAGGAAGTCTCAAAAAATCCTAACAGAAACTTAGTTGTCTGGTTTAGTCTGGTAAAGGGCATTTTAATGAAAATAAGAAAAAAAACATAAAATGTATTGTTCAAGTAATAAAGGGACACCAAGAAGTGAAATGGAACTGAAACCTATGTTCAAAGAGATAGATTAAGGAAGTGGTGACTTTGGGGCAAGATCCACTCAACTAAGCTTAGGTCTAAGCATGGTGGTACACACCTTTAATCCCAGGAGACAGGTAAGCAGATCTCTGAGTTCAAGGCCAGCCTGGTATAGAGCAAGTTCTAATTAGAGAAAGCTTAAGTCCAGATGGTTCGTGCCTTTGATCTCAGCATTCAGGAGACAGGGCCATGCAGATCTCTGAGTTCAAGGTCAGTCTACAGAGCAAGTTTCAGATAGCCAAGCTTAGACAGTGAAGTCATTGGAAAACAGAAAGCTGGTAATAATGTAGTAGAACAAAGGGGGCATGATCTAGCTCCACCAAGCAGCAGAACTCGGCAGCTTCAGCCATGTGGCTCTGGCTTTAGAGTCAAAAATTGTCCCCATTAGGGACAATTGATGCTGGTTAGCTGGAGCTAAGAAATTAGTGGTAATTAAGAAGAGACCAGCATCACTGAAGTGAAATCTGGCAAGTGTTTTTTGAGAGCACAGAGAAGCTGTGTTTCAGAGATAGCCAAGGTTGTACATCTTCCTGCAGCCGGACTTGGTAACGTGTAAGAATCACCCAGGTGGTACTGGTTCTGAAGGTATGAAAGGGACATGGAGAACAGCTGAGGCTTCGCACTGTGAGAGACCAGGAAAGGTCACTGGTGAAGGTGCAACCTCAGTTGCAGTTGACAACCCAGAATTAAAGGGGTCATGCAAAGAAGCTGAGGCTTGACATCATGAAGAGAGTCTATGAGAAGCTATTGGTGAAGCCTAGTTGCAGCAGAAGATCCCAGTGTATTGGAGATACCATTACCATAAAATGAACACCAAGAACAGCAGCAGCAGTAGAGTGGAATCAAACAGAACCTAGAGTACAACAGAAACCAGTGCTGGAGATGTGACCTAAGTCCTTTGGAGGAGCCCAGATCATGTATGGATCCCAGCATTAGAACAAGAAGCTGTAACACTGAAGTTGCCTTGGGGACCCCACAATATTTGAGATGCCAGAGTCCTGGGATATCTACTGAGGAAAGCTACTAATAGAGAGTGGAACCAACCCAGGAGAAAGAAGTTAGTTGCAGTAAACAAAGATGAAAAAGGACTTGGATATCAGAAGACCACTTTGACATCAGACATGGAGATACAAAGTTTGGGGGTTTGTCCAGCTGGTTTCCTGACTTGCTTTGAGGATTACAGTTAAGTGATTGGATGAATCTCCGAAGAGACTTTAAACTTTGTATTTTAACATTATGTAAACTGTTACAGACTATGAGTCTTTAAAGTTGGACTAAATGTTGTTTTACATTATGCTATGCCTAGGTATGGCCCCCATAGACTTATGTGTTTGAATAAATCTATGGAGGCCAGGGAGTAGAGTGTGATGGTTTTAATATGCTTGGCCCAGAGAGTGGCACAATTAGGAATTGTGGACTTGTTGGAGTAGATATGGCCTTGTTGGAGGAAGAGTGTCACTGTGAGCATGTACTTTAAGACTCTCATCCTAGCTGTCTAGAAGCCAATCTTCTAGTGGCCTTCAGATGAAGATGTAGGCCTTCAGCTCCTCCTGTACTATGCTTGTCTGGATGCTGCCATGCATCCAGGATTGGACTGAACCTCTGAACCCATAAGGCAGTCACAATTAAGTGTTGTCCTTTAAGAGTTGCCTTGGTCATGGTGTCTGTTCACAGCAGTAAACAAACTAAGACAGTGAATGAGAGGCTTCTTTGCCAAATTGTGTTGACTCATTTAGAATTCAACAGTCATTAGATTTAAGAATAAGTTGCTACAAAAATTGACAAGATTAAAATAAAAAGTAATAAGAGCATGTTTTACCATGGCTATAAGCCTTTTCCATTGTAAATGAATATGTACTTAAAGTTCACTTTAATCCACAAGCTAAAAATACTTATAATTGATTAATATTTTATTTATTTACATCCAAAATGTTGCCACCTCTCCTGGTCCCACCTCACAGAGTTCTTGCCCCATCCTTCGTCCCCTTCACCTCACCTCTGAGAGGGTGCTCCCCCTACCCTGTGCAGCTTCCATTCCCTGGGTATCACATATCTCTACATTATTAGGCACATCCTCTCCCACTGAAGCTAGACAAGGCAATCCTCTGCTACATATGTACAGGATTGGTGGCTCTTTGGTTGGTGGCTCAGTCTCTGGAAGCTCCCAGGGATCTAGGTTAGTTGACTTACCTATGTTGTTGGTCTTCCTATGACATTTCCATCCCTTCAGCAACTTCAATCCTACCTCTAACTCTTCCATAGGGGTCCCTGACCTCAGTCCAATGCTTGGCTGTATCTGCATCTTCGTCATTCAGCTACTAGTAGAGAAACCTCTCAGAACACAGCCATGCCAGACTTGTGTCTGCAAGCACAATATAGCATCAGTAATAGTGGCAGGGTTTTGGTGCACACCCATGGGATGGATCCCAAGTTGGGTTGGTTGCTGGTCAGCCATTCCTTCAGTCTCTGCTACACTTTTGTTCCTGCATTTCTTTTAGACAGTAACAATTATAGGTCGAAAATTTTGGCTCTTGCTCTCTTGCTCTCTTACCCTCTAACCCCTCTGTACCTTCTCTCCACATTCCCCTCCTGTCTCTCCACTCATTCATGGCTGGCCTCTCCTCCTCCTCCTCCTTCTTCTTCTTCTTCCTCTCTCTCTCTCTCTCTCTCTCTCTCTCTCTCTCTCTCTCTCTCTCTCTCTCTCTTCTGTCTCTATTAACCCCTCAACTCCCCTCCCTATGCCCTACATAAATTCTATTCTATACTGAAAAAAAATAATTGAAGGTGGGTTGGTGTCCCCATCCCTCCACTGAGGGCCCTATCGAACTATTGGATGTTTTCTCTTCTGGTTCCATATCCCCACTATTAGGCATTTTAGCTAAAGTCACCCACATTGAGTCCTGGGAACCTCCCCCGTTACAGGTCTCTGGGACTTTCTAAGGTTCTCCCCACCCCATCCCCACCCCCACCCCCATCCCCACTGCCAACATCTGCATATTTCCATTCATTCTCCTAGTCCTCTGAGCTTCTCTCCTGTCTCCCACACACCCATACTTGATCCTGCCCACTTTTCCCTCCCCCTCCACTCTCCCATACAGGTTCCTCCCTCTGCCTGCCTCCCATAATTATTTTGTTCCCCCTTCTAAGTGGAATTGAAGCATCCTGGCATAGGTCTTCCTACTTCTTAAACTTCTTAAGGTCTGTCAGTTGTATTCTAATACACTAATTTATAGTGTAAATGAACCACATTTTCTGAATCCATTCTTTGGTTGAGGGACATCTGGGTTGTTTCCAGTTTCTGGCTATCACAGGTAAGGCTGCTATTAACATGGTGGAGCACGTGTCCTTGTGGTATGGTGGAACACCTTTTGGGTATATGTCCTGAAGCAATCAATGTAGTTGGGTCTTCAGGTAGAACTATTTCCAATTTTCTGAGGAACTGCCAGATTAATTTCCAGAGTGGTTTTACCAACTTGAAATCCCACCAGCAATGGAGGCATGTTCTCCTTTCTCCACATCCTCACCAACAAGTGCTATCACCTGAGTTTTTTATCTTAGCCATTCTAATTGGAGTAAGGTGAAACTCAGAGTTATTTTGATTTGTCTGATGACTAAGGATATTGAAAATTTCTTTAAGTGCTTCTCGGCCAGTCAAGATTTCTCTGTTAAGAATTTCTCTGCTTAGCTCTGTACCCCATTTTCTAATTGGGTTATTCAAGTTTTTTGGAGTCTAACTTCTTGAGTTCTTTATATATTTTGGATATTAGCCCTCTATCAGCTCTAGGATTAGTGAAAATCTTTTTCCAATCTCTAGGTTGCCGTTTTGTCCTATTGACTATGTCCTTTGCCTTATGGAAGCTTTTCAGTTTCAAGAGGTCCCATTTACCAACTGTTAATCTTAGAGCCTGAGCCATTGTTGTTCTTTTCAGGAAATTTTCCCCTGTGCCAATGTGTTTGAGGCTATTTTCCACTTTCTCTTCTATTAGATTCAATGTGTCTGGCTTCATGTTGAGTATATCTTGATTCACTTGGACTTGAGCTTTGTGCAGGGTGATAAATATGGATCAATTTGCATTCTTCTATGTGTAGACCACCAGTTAAACCAGCATTATTTGTTGAAGATGCTTTCTTTTTTTCACTGTATGGATTTGGCTTCTTTGTCAAATATCAAGTGTCCATAGGTGTGTGGTTTCATTTCTGGGTCTTTGATTCTATTCCATTGATAAGTATTTTTTTCACTGATTTTTGTATTGTTCCTTTTTGTTTTATTTATTTGCTTCTCTTTTGTTACTAGTATGATAGCTCTATAATTTTTTATATAGACACTCAGTGATATGTACTCGACTCTTAGAATCTACCTTCATTATGTCCCATAAATTTGTTTTCATTTTCATTTAATTATAAAAAGTCTTTAATTTCTTTCATAATTTCTGCCTTAACCCATTTTTCACTCAGTAGTGAATTGTTCAGTTTCCATGAATTTGTAAGCGTTCTGTTGTCGTTGACATCCAACTTCAATCCATGGTGATCATATAGAATACAGGGTGTTATTTCACTTTCCTTGTATCTGGTAAGACATGTTTTATGTCAAAGTATGTAGCCAATTTTACAAAAAGTTCCAGGAGATGTTGAGAAAAAGGTATATTCTTTTGTGTTTGGGTAAAATGTTATGTGAATTTCGGTAGATCCTTTTATTTCTGTTTTCTTTCATTTATCTTCTTTAGTACCAACATTTCTCAGTTTAGTTTTTATCTGGATGACCTGACTATTGGCAAGAGTGGGCATAGAATTCACCCACTATCACTAAGCTACAAACTTCCATCTACAAGGGTGACCTGCCTGTAAGAGTCAATAGTGCAATAGTGGCACAAAACTTGTGGGAGTTACCAACCAATATCTGTTTATATTTAAGGCACACTCCACAAGATGGAGCCCATCCCTGATACTTCCCAGGTGGTTAAGAACCTGAGACTAGAAAGGCCAGGGACTTAGAGGAAAACTAAAAATTACAGTTTTGGCAGATGAGCATAGCAATAAACTGACTCCTAAAGACATCCTGATATCCTCAAAATTGTTGCCTTGCTCTTTGTCAGAGAAGTTTCCTTCTATACTAGATGAGAACAAATACAGAGACTCACAGTTGGATAGTGGACAGAGAGTGATAGACCTCAGAACACTTGGTCCTAAATGGGATATCTCCCCTCAGAGAGGAACTAGACAAAAGAGGAGGAAGAAAGACTGTAAGAACCAATAGAGATTGAGGACACCAAGGAAACAAGGCCCTCTAAACATGTTGAGAACAATACATATATGAACTCACAGAGGCTATGGCAGCATGCACAGGAACTGCAGAGGTCTAAGTCGCATAGTGTCCCAGCACTGTGTGGTGAAGTAGACATAAGCCATACCTCTAGCCCAGAAGCTATCTTAAGATAATAACCACTCAAAACTAGGAAAACTAGTTTTCTCCATTGGAGTCTTAGTGGGCATATAAAAGGCCAACACAAAACAAACTCAGTAGCATTTTTGGAGGCTCTTTGTTTTATAATACTTTTTCAGGGCTTTATTTATTTTTTTTAACCATACATGCCTTTTATGTATATGTTATGGCTTCCTGTTTTGTGTTTTTATGGGATTTGTGTATGTGAAATTGTGCCTGTAGTGTTTCTTGAGCTTTTTCTTTGCCTCCTTTTCTTCTGCTTCTTTTGTCCTATTCTGGTTTGTTTTATTTAATATTATTTTATTTCATTACTATTTTTTAGCTGCCTGCTTATATTCTAAGGACAGAAAGAGAGAGAGAGAGAGAGAGAGAGAGGAGAGAGAGAGAGAGAGAGAGAGAAGATAGATTGGGGTAGGTGGGATAGTGGGGAGGATCTGGAAGGAGGTAAGGAAGAGAAATCATGATTAGAATATATTGTATGAAAAAACAAAATGCAAAAAAATACAATGACTGTATATAGTAGAATGTGAGAAAATTATGTAAAAAATGCTTAATGTACTTAAACAAAATATAAGTTTACAAAGAAAGGATTATTGAAGCATAAAAGGGACACTAGGATTTAGAAATGAAAAATATATAGTAAATATTAGAAATTTCATGTTTGAACTAATCAGAGTATTTGGTTTGAAAAGCAAACTGGATTAAAATTTTCATTAAGATATAAAGTTATGAAAATCTTGAAGAAAGTTTGGATGATGTTAAACAATAAGGTAATACTGTTGAACAGAGGCTCCACAGGAGCTAAAGAACAACATGTCACACAGAATAAAGAAAAGCAACAGGTAAAGCAAAAACAACTAAAGTTTAGTCAAAACATATATGTTAAACCATTTCTTCCTTGATTTCTTTTCTATTACTGTGATAAAACACCATGACAAACGAAACTTGTAAAAGAAAGTTTTTAATTGGGCTTATAGTTCTAGAGGGTTAGAGATCATAATAGTGGAGTAAAGGCATGGATGTAGGTGACTGGAGCAGCAGCTAAGAGTTCACATCTAATCCACAAGCAGAAGCAAAGAACATCCCTCCCTCTGTAGCATACCTCCTTTTAAAATGCCACACCTCCTAGTCCTCCCACCATGTAAGAACCAAGTACGCAAATGTCCAAGACTTAAAAGCACTAGTGAGCAGACAGTCATGCTCCTTTGACTCCCTCATAGAGAAACCACCTGTCCCTTTCCCATTTATGATGGTGTCTGGCATTCTGGGACATGGGGCTATGTCACTCCGATCTCTACTTCTATGGTTATAGTATCTACTCCCATCCCCACCCCTACATCTAATACTCTTCTGATTTTTACTGATAGAGATTTTAGGCAGACCCAAATATCCAGAACCACCCCATCTCACCCCCACCATCTCAAGGTCCTTTTGTATTTATGACATGTTTTATAAATATAAAAATTACAAGATGTTAATAAATATTCCATTTATAGCCATAAGGCAAAAAAAAAAAAAAAAAAAGCACTACGCAATTTTAAGATTTTTCTCCCAAAGGGGAAAAGAAAGAAATATCTACCTGCTAATTTGAAATAAAAATTTAGCAAAATAAGAGCTTAAAAATAATCAAAGCCACAGTACATGGCTTGAAACTGAAAATGGACCCAAGACAGAGTTATTAATTTAACATGCTGGCAAGACAAGGATGGGTAAGAGTCTGCACAGAGCCTTACCAATCTAAGACCAAAGTGCATTGTTTATGATAATGCATATTCCATGATGGGTAAGGAAGGCTTTCTTGTCAGAACAACCTAAGACAGGCTCAGTCTGGTTTATGCAATAAAAAGAGGGAAATGTGGAGAGCTTTTGGGGCTGCTGGCAGGAATCTGTCATTGGCCAAGGACAAGGAAATGGGCTGCTTGGAAGGAATCTGACATAAGCCAAGGACAAGGACATGGACTGCAGACAGGAATCTGACATTGAGCTGGAACAAAGAAGTAATTTCAAGCAGAAATCTAAATCCTAGGCTAGAACAAAGAAGTAATTTTAGGCAGAAATCTAAATCTTAAGCTAGAACACAGAAGTAGGCTTCAGGCATGAAAATGACTTTGGATTAGGACAGGGAAGTATGCTCAGATATTTTGATCATCCTGATAAGCCCTTAGAAATAGTGATCACAGCAGTGATCACAGGACTTTGTTTATTATCATGCATGTTCTTTGATTATCTAGGTTTATTGTCTTCCTTGTTCCTGGACTATTTGCATCTATTGTATTGCTAGTTCCTCAACCTAGAACTGATCTTAACACTTGCATGTAATTTAAATAGTATAAAGGCAAAAAAGGAGGAGGAGGGAAGGGATAGGGGATTAATGGGTGGGGGGAATGGGGAAGGGGGATGGAATCTGAAATGTAAATCAATAAAGTATCGAATAAAAAATTCAAAGCAAAAGTAAATCAGGAGCTGGGGAGACACAGTGCTTACTATATAAATGTGGGGACTTGAGCTTGATCCCAAGAATACATGTAAAATACCTGGGCTCAGTGTTACACATCTGTAACCCTAAGCTGGGGAAACTGAGATATGTAGATTTACTGGAGTTTGTTTACCAGCCTGACTACCCAACCTGGCAAGTTTCAAGCAGTTGTAAGAGCCTATTTCCAAAATCTATGTGGACAGTGTCTAAGAAACAGCACTCATGATTCATTTCTAGCCTTCTTAGGAATACATATATGTGTACTAAACACACACACACACACAAAATTTTAAAGCATTTTTAAAGTTTTTGTTTGTTTGTTTCTTTTAGTATTACCACAGACCTGGTATTCTTTAGTCTAACATCGAGGTACTGGAAGATTTAGCTTCTGGAAAAAGCCTTCTTCATATTCATAGAAGATTCCTCTCTGTTTATGTTCTCAGATGGTAAAAGGAGCATAGGAGGCTCTCATGTCTCTATATATGTATATAGGCTAAATTTATCAGGAATCCAGCTTCACAATCTAATTATCTCTTAATATTATTACATTGCAGGGTTTAGGATTTAACCATAAGAAACTCAGATAACAAAAATATTTATCAGCTAGTAAATAAAAGTTTTTATTTTTTCCAAATGTACACATCACTAAACACACATAAATGCAATCAATTACAAGTAAGTGTAGATGTCACTTATAATTGTACATTAATAAGAGAGGAAAAAGATGATTGAACTCAAGAAATAGTAAAAGTGGATTTTTCATATATATGTAAGAGGAAAAATAATAAAGTTCTTGGAAGGTAATGTAGGATAATAAATATTGTGACTTGAAATTATGAAAATCTTTTAAAATAAGATTAAAAAATCATTAACCAGGAAAAATGGTTTATAATTAAACTCTATTAAAATTAAGAATTTAGTTTCATCAAAAGCTATTAATAAGAATTAAAGACATACAAAAATGAAAGATACAAAGAGATATAACTAATGCAATTAGAAATTAGAGTCTCAACCCTCCAAATCATCTCCAATACTTGTAATCACTCATATAACATTTTAAAACAGTACAGCAAAATAAAATGCTAATTCCCTGTGGCAATAATTCACATTGATTTCTCTGATTTTTAACAAGATCAAGGAAATTTATATGTTTCCATTTATTCACACCATTTTATATTCTCTATTTTTCTTTTGAATTTGTAAATGTGTGTGGTTTTAAGATATTCTAAACATGTGCATGCTCGAAGGCCAGTCCCCTCTTGACTGTCCCTCACTGAAATATTCTGAATGTGTTACACAGGGACAAGTCAGCAAACATTCTCACAGACCACTTTAGCTCTTTACACTCCTCTGTGCTTCCAGAAGAATTTTAGGCTTCTCTAGTTTTGTAAAGAACGTCGCTGAAATTTTGATAGTAGTTATTCAGAATCTGTTGATTGCCTTTAGCACGTGGCCATTTTGACAATATTAATTCTGCTGACTCAAGTCCTGCTCAGTTGTGTCTTTTATCACCAGTGGCTCATAGGTGGAATTAAACTTGTGACACATGATAGCAAATAGGTCACAAGTGCTCTGCCATTATCTGAGCTCAACACTTCTTTATGCTCTGCCATCATCTGAGCTTAATGGTCCTTTATTTGGATGTACTGAGAAAGGGTGGGTTGAAATGAAGCTCTGTGTTTTCTGGAGTGTGTGGGATTTCAAGTGCTCTTATACCCTTTCTTAAACCACTTTTCTGAAGACAGGTTATTCTGTCTATGCACTGTTTCGAGTGAAGTGACAGAGGTAGAAATGGTCTTTGAATGTATGAGTCCTGTTTCTTTTTCTATAGCACAGAGATTAAGTCTACATTTATTTGGGCATATGCCCAACACATAAATTATTTCCTCTCTGCTTGAACTATATTTAAAAATACTCTAGTCAGTGTTAAAAGTGAGTGTCCTTGATGGTACACATTTTGAGAACAAACCCCTTTGATCAGTATTATAAATGTACAGTGATAATTAATATCCTCTCTCTGGAAGTTTACTTCAAAGTCACTAGTATGATGGTCTCGTCCCATTTTAATTTTGTTCTTTTAGCAGAAGCATTTGAAATACCATGGCAGGCTAACATCAAATTATCCAGACAGATGAGGCATGAAAACCATCTTCCATCTCTAAAGTATCAAAATAATTTGATTTGTTTTGTCATAAATAATTCTAAATGCAGAATCCTATGCTTTCTCTTGATTAAACCGTCCTGTCACATGTAGGAGTTCATCGCATGTTGAAGATTTCAAAAATTTATGATTAGACACCTCACCCGTAGGATCCAAACTGCTGGCATTGTTTAGGGTCTTTCCTCTGTGATCTTTAAATCTTGTGAGCTGTGGATTCATTCACTTCATAGACCACAAACCATGTTTTGAAAGAGGTGGTTTCCTCACGTCTGTCCTTAGTTATCAACACCATATGCTTATGTTTAAACAACATTTCAGTCTAATATTTTAGGCAATAGCTAACAGAAGAAAATTAGCAGCCTAGATTTGACAACAAAGATACTAGAAAACAGTCTCATTCTCCTTCTCTTCTCCCCAGACCTATAAGGATGGTGTGATGCGAAACTTTCATACAAGGTCTAAATGACTCTCTTAAAAATCTTGCAAAGTTCTTACAAGGAATAGGATCAGTTATCTCTCACTTCTACCTTTCCTCCTCCCTATTTGAACAGTGTTCTATAAACTTCAGTCTTCACACTAGATATTGAATCAATACTGTGCTAGCAAAGTTTCTAAAACACTCTCACTCTCTTCCATTTTTGCTATCATTGCAAGAATTTGTTTTTGGTTTTGTTGTTTTGTTTTGTTTCAGTAAAGCCACTAAAACTTAGGCTGGATATAGAGGAAGTGTGCAAGAAAAAAGTCTAAGACAAAGATATTTGCAGAGTTAACATACAGGAAACAATAGTAGGAAGATTCATTGCCTGGCTGCTGTCTTTGTTGGGCAGTGAACTGTATGATGCTTTCTCTTATATGACTGCTAGAGGTGGCACTGGTGACTATTTATGAAGACAAGCAAGATTAAGGCAAGCTAGTCTGAAATGAGCTGTGTACAATAAAAATGAACAGGCAGAAGACCCTGTGCTTCAATGCAACCGGGATTTATATCTAATGGATATAACAATGGAAAAGGATAAATATAGACAAGGAGTGACGGCATATGATTCAAGGAAGCATTTTTAAAAAATCTTCATCATCGGAAATTGGGTCCC
This sequence comes from Mastomys natalensis, assembly GCA_021653895.1. Lineage (NCBI taxonomy): Eukaryota > Metazoa > Chordata > Mammalia > Rodentia > Muridae > Mastomys > Mastomys natalensis. The sequence continues at coordinate 88,220 of JAJTUV010002375.1, read as the reverse complement.
ATGCTGAAAAGGATGGTTGAAGTATCAGTAAAGACAATCTTCAATGGACCAATAGAAGTACTTGCTGTAGGGCTGTACTGGAACCTCTGAAACCTCCTGAGAATAGGAGACAGTAAGAAAAATGTGTTACCTAGGACATCTCCACACTGGGTGAGTCAGAGAAGAAAGAAGTCTTTGGTTTTAAAGGGGGCACCTAGATTTCACCTGGATGCTAGCCAGCAAGTGGCTAATTGAAACAAATGGACTGCTGGAAAGTGTTGTTCCCTGTTTGCCTGCATAATGGGTAGACTGTGCTATGAACAAATAGAACCTGCTACAGGAGGATGACACCTGTGGCTCAGTGGCTGCAGCAAAAGCAAGCATGTCTGTTGAGATCTTTATATTTATATTCATTGGGCATATCGGTGTCCAGATTACTCTTCGTGTTGAGTGCCTGACCTGACCTGATCAGGATACTACCAGCTTTGTAAAACTGGTTTTATAGCATTCTTTCCATTTCTATTTCATGAAATTAGTTGAAGACTTTTGGTGCCAGCACCTCTTTAAATTTGGTAGAATTCAGCAGTAAATCCACCAGGACCTTTTGTTAGGAATTTTTTATTATTTCAATTTCATTGTTTATTATGGATCCAATAAAGTTGTTTGTGTTTTCATCTCATTTTAGTATGGTATATGTGTCTAACAATGTACTCATTTTCCCCAGATTTTCTAGTTTCTTTCAACATAAATTTTCAAAGTATTCCCTAATACATTCATAGAATGTATTGGGATTTTCTTTTTCATTTTTAATTTTATCAATTTGTGTTTCTTCTTTCTTTTAGCTTGTCTAATCATTTTTTAATATTAGCTCTTTAAGAAAATAATTATTTGACCAATTTAATGATTTCTTCATTTAGTCTTAGTTTTTTAAGTTTTGTTTTGGTTTTCATTGTTTCTTTTTGTCTCTTGTGTTTCATTTTACAGTTTTCTGAGACACTGAGCTTCACTTATAGGTTTGGTGTCTTTCAAATAAATTGTGTGGGAGTGTGGTCATGAATATTCTGCACAAGTATGTGGAGATGAGCACATCCATGCACAATAATTGACATCAGATATCTTTTTCCATCTCTCTCCACCTTACTTTTTGAGACAGAGTCTCTTCTTGAACCTGGTACTCAAGGCTATCTGCATTGACAGGACAAAATATCTTCCCTTCCCCCAACCCATATGCCAGGATGATAGGCCAAAAAAAAATCTTCAACAAAATCATAGAAGAAAACTTCCCTAACCTAAACAAAGAGATGGGGCCATAAATGTACAAGAAGCCTACAGAATACCAAATAGATTGGACAAGAAAAGAAATAAATCATCACTAAATGATCAAAACACTAAATGCACAAAACAAAAAAGAATATTAAAAGCTGTAAGGATGTTGTAGTAATTATTTAAAAACTCCTCTGGTCAGGCGGACTATCTAAGCTGCAGCCGTTCTGCCTAGCCTAACCACCATATTTCTCGGCTGGAGGCCACGTGCATGCTGCAGCTAGAACCGGCCGCCAGAAACACCAGCCCTGCCACCCACTAGATGCCAGCGTGAGAGATGGCTCTGTCAATATTCCACGCTGTCTCTGCAAGTCAGGGCATTGCCCAAACCAATCCACCATCCATGCCGGCCCAGTAAGAGAATGAGACTCTAATTCTTATAGATTAATCAAAGCTTATATATTTGGCAATGATCAGTAACAAGATGCCCATACAATCAGAAGTGTAACCCAAACCCAACCTAGATATACCAACTACCTTTGACTGCTACAGACACGTGAACATCCGTCTCCATCGCTCCTACATCTCTGCTCTCTCACTCCTCCTCTTCCTTTTATCTCTTCCTCTCCTAACTCCTCCTCTTCCTTTTCCTCTCCTAACTTTTTCCACCTTAGCTCCTCCTACATAAGGGGAAAAAGATCAAGTAACATATAAAAGCAAACCTATTAAATTATACTGGACTTCTCAAAAGAGACTCTAAAAGCCAGAATATCCAAGACCGATGTCATCCTGTAAGAGAACACAAATACCAGCCCAGGATACTATACCCAGCAAAATTCTCAATCATTATAGATGGATAAACCAAGATATTCCATGACAAAACCAAATTTAAACAATATCTTTCGACTCATCCAGCCCTACAGAGAATACCTAAATCACACAAAGACACAATAACAAAGAAAAAGAACTTCAGACCAATTTCACTTACGAATATCAATGCAAAAGTACTCAATAAAATTCTCACAAACTAAATCCAAGTACATATCAAAACCATCACTCACTATGATCAAGTAGGCTTCATCCCAGGGATGCAGGCATGGTTCAATATACAAAACTCCATCAACATAATACACTATATAAACAAACTCAAGCGGGGGAACCACATGATTATCTCATTAGATGCTGAAAAAAACCTTTGACAAAATATAATACTCTTTCATGTTAAAAGTCTTAGAAAGAACAGGAATTCATGGATTATACCTTAAACATAATAAAATCAATATATAGCAGTCCAACAGCCAACATCAAGTTAAGTGGAGAAAAACTAAAAGCAATCCCACTAAAATCCAGGACAAGGTTGCCCACACCTTATCTATTCAATATAGTACTAAAGGTCTAGCTAGACAAAAAAAAAAAAAAAAAAAAAAAAAAGGAGATCAAGAAGATACAAATTGGAAAGGAAGAAGTCAAAGTATCACTATTTGCAGATGATACAGAGAATTACTACAGCTGATAAACAACTTCAGCAAAGTGGCAGGATATAAAATTAACTCAAACAAATCAGTAGCCTTTCTTTATACGGATAATAAACAGGCTGAGAAAGAAATTAGAGAAACAACACCCTACACAAGTATAAAATATCTTGGTGTAACTCTTACCAAGCAAGTGAAAGAATGAATTTTGCAGCCAAATGGCTGAAACTAGAAAATATCTTGAGTGAGATAACTAAGACCCAAAAGGGCATCCATGGTATGAACTTTCTGATATGTGGCTATTAGCCAAAAGGTACAGAATATCTAGAATACAACCCACAGACCATAAGAGGTGTAACAGGCAGAAATGCCCAACTGAGGAGGTTTCAGTTCCACTTAGAAGGGTAAAGGAAATAATCACAGGAGGCAGAGGGAGAGGGGAACTGGGTAGGAGAGGAGCGGGGTAGAACCTAAAACAAGATCAAATATGGGGGAGTGGCCAGAGGAGAAGCCCATAGGGGCAGGAGATTGAATGGAAGTAAGCAACCTCGGAGGTGGAAAGGGGGGAGGACCCTCTAGAAAGTACCAGAGACCTAGGAGGTGAGACACTCTCAGGACTCATAGTAGGTGACCTTAGCCAAAATGCCCAACATTGGAGAGAGGGAATTAGCAAGAGTCAACCTCCAGTAGATACACAGGGCCTCAAGTGGAGGGACTGGGTTACTAACCCACAGTCAAAATTTCTGACCCAGAATTTTTCCTGTCTACAAGAACTGCAGGGACAAAAATGGAGAAGAGACTAAAGGAAAGGCAGTCCAATGACAAGCTCAAATTGGGGTTCTTCCCAAGGGGGTGTAGAGCACCAAGACCTGACACTATTATTGATGCTATGATGTGCATCCAGATGGCAGCCTGGCATGGCTCTCCTCTGAGAAGCCCTACCAGCTGCTGACTGAGATAGACAATACTAATACTTAGACCCAACCACTGGACTGAAGTCAGAGATCCCTAAGGTTGAATTAGGGGAAGGATTGAAGAAGCTGAAAGGAAGAGCAACCCATAGGAAGACCAGCAAACTCAACTAACCCTGACCCTAGGGAGCTCCCAGAGACTGAGCCATCAACCGGGAGAATACATGGTCCGGTCTCAGGCCCCTGGTACAAATATAGCAGAGGTCGACCTAGTCTGGCCACAGTGAAAGAAGATGCGCTTAATCCTCTAGAGACTTGAGGCCCCAGGGAAGGGGGAGGTCTGATGGGAGGAGTACCATCTGGGAGGCACGGGGTGGGGGGAGGAGGAATGAGATCAGGAACTGTGGGAAGGGAGATAGAGTGGGGGAGCAATGACTAAAATATAAATAAATAAAATAACTTAAAAAAAAGAGTAACTCTGAAATCCTCATGAACTCATCATGCACTTAACTAAAAATTACGCACTTGAATTAAAATTGCAATCTGTATTACAGTGTAACCCACTAAGTGCAAAAGTATCTGTATTATAGAAATTAATTATTAACATATTAAGTCACAACTAATGTAAATCACAAAATTCCTCATTTTCATGAGCTTTCATTTACTCTGACAGAAACATAATTTGAAAAATTCAGGAAAAATATTTCTACAAGTATTGCTCAAAGCTTTTGTTTTCTTTTGAAGAGCACTGGGAGTTGTTATTCATTGATCTCACACTTCAAGAAACCTGCCAAGACTAACCACAAAAATCTGTCAGTTGAAGCTGATATTAAAGAGAATACCCTGAAGTTATCTGAACTTCCCTTTTAATCTCTTCTGGGAAAGAGAGGAGGCAAGCACAGAGGGTAGAGGCCAAATGCTTCCCACACTCTGATGGTATGGGGCCAATAATCTGACACAAGTTAATAAACGGAATAGCATAGCCAGACTGACAAGAATTGGTACCTGCACTACCTGCCCACAAAAGTGAGTTTAAAGTTATAAGTCATTTTTCTTTCCTTCTTTTTTCTAATCCATTCCTCTAACAGTACTTCCAGCTCATTACAGGATTGTATCTGAAAGGTGCACTAGTGTTTTATGCACACCTAAATTTTTATATTGCCTTTTCTTTGAAGTCTCTCTTCTATTGACTTACAGGGCTCTGCAACTAACCAATAATACAAAATATGGGGTTTTTACTAATCCATTTGTTTTTTATTGTTACAATCAACTTCATCATTAATTGCTTTACTTCAGCGAATAAAAGTTTTAATCCATTCTCTTTTTAAAATAGAAATAAAAATATGATTAGAGGTATTATGTTTCTGTGGCTAATCTGCCTTAGAGAGATATTATTAAATATAAAAGGATCTTTACATCTATGGTTTGGTGGTTGAGAGCACAAACTGCTCTTCCAGAAATTCCAAGCTCAATTTCCAGAACCCATGTCAGATGAATCACCAGTGCCTGTCAATCCAGCTCCAGGGATATCTAACTCCATTGGCTTCTAAAGGCATTTACACTCACATACACGTCTCCAAACACATACACACACAAAACTAAAAATAATAAAAATAAATCTTTTAAAAATCCTCTGTTTCTGCTATTACTTTCCAACAAATTTTAGACTTCATTTGTTATTTATCTCTATTAAAATATTTTATCCTATAAATTAACTCTTAAATAATAATCCCTACTAGCAATACTCTTTAAGATTCAAATTTTAATAACTTGAAGATAATATTTTTAACTTTCAGTGTTAACATTATCTACAGTTTAAGTGTCTGTAAGTAGTGAAAAAGTTTCATCATTCTTAAGAAAATATCTGCTGTGCCATGTGCTTATCAAATTAAACTCAGAGAAGAAATTGCTAATATCCATACATATTATCAAAATATAGTTCTTGGTATGTTCAGGCACTAAAACAAGAAAAGAGAAATTTTTGAATATTCAGAGATTTGGGGTATGTTATGCTAAAAAAAAAAAAAAAGACTAAAACAATAAATAACTTGTTAGTCAGAATTCTAAAATGCCTCCCAATACCTATCCCTGAGGCACACACCTCATACAACCCTGTGAAAGCGGTGGAAAAACACATTCATTTAATTGAACTACATGAGTATTTATGATAGCAAAGAGAATTCACAACTCTCCCACTGGCCTTAAAGAAACTGAAAGTCATGAGTCCTACATCCTCTATAATGTGATTTTAGCTGGTTACCCGAATGTAAGTGGCAGATCTTCATTAGAACTCTGAGCAGAAAGGCCAGTGGAGATGTGCTGGATTCTTGACACAGAAATTGTGACTGAAAGTGGTCCTGTCTTATTACTAAACTGAATATACAGCACTAAATATGAAACAATAGTTTAACACGTCAAACAAAGAGCAAATGACAAAACCATGACATGCACTATCCATCAGGCCAGTTGAGAGAGAACCTAGTACCCTCAAAATGCTTTAATTGCATTTTGGAATCACATCTTGGAAATGAGACAGTTAGTTATGTATGGAATTTTAATCTGATTATAGTTTTAATCTGAACAATCTAAGAGGCACTGTGAAGAACATCATCCTTGGAAAATGTAATTGCTATTCTAATTTCACTGCCCCTAATAATAATTGCTTGCAATATTCAAAAAAGTAAGAATATGTAATGTATTGGAAATTATGCTTACCTGCAATACATAATACTCACTTTTATTAAATATTTTTGTGTATAGAAAAACTTTTTAAAACTTGTGAGGCTGATTTTACGGTTCACCTCAGGAAAAAAAAAATGATACAAAAGAAAATTATCATCTCAAGTCTGACATACATACTTTACATAAAACAGAACATTATTTTTCCTTTAGTTTCTGAGGGAATGTACAAGAAACAATCTATTCATCAAATTACAATTCATAGGTTGACATCAATCTACATAATTTATAAGCAATAGATTGTCTGATACTTCAAACATTTCAGTTTTGTGTTACAATTTATTTCTAAACTCTTACTTTTTAGTTTCTATATTTCCTATACCTATTAAATATATAATGAAGTTTATTTTTTTAAATCAAAGGAAAATAACAAAATAACTCCGCAATTTCCTTAAAGTTCCTATGGTGCAACATATACCTCATCCTTCAGAGGAAGTAAAGACCTCTGTGTGTGTGTGTGTGTGTGTGTGTGTGTGTGTGTGTAGGTGTGTGTGTTATATGCACATTTGTACACAAGTGTGTGTAGGTGCACATGTAAATTTCAGGTGCATATGTACACATGTGTACCTGCATGTGGAGGTAGAAAAAGGCAGATTGAATGTATTCCTCAGTCATTCTCATCTTATGAACATGTCACCTCGCTCAACTCTACAATCCTGGGTTGTCTAGACTAGCTACTCAGCAAGCTCTGGGATCCAGCTCTAGGTCCAAGGATACAGATGTGTGCTTCCTCACCTGACTCTTACATGAGTGTCTAGCATACAAACGAAGATCCTCATACAAAGCAGAAAAGATGTGACTAGGTGACGCTCTGGAATTTTACTTTTAAACACCTTTAAAATCTTTGTGGAGCAGGATGTAGGTCCAGGAAAGGGTTAGAATGGGAGGGGAGAGAAAATGTGATCAAAATATTTCATATGTATGTACAAAGCTCTTGAAGAGTAAGTACATATTAACAAAAACTGTAGTTGTGCTAGGGACGGAAATCAGTGCTTTACACCTACTAGGCAACTACCCTGCGACTGAGATATGTCCCAAACCTCAATGACAACCTTAATTTCTGCAACTTCAACTGTCTTTACAGCAAGAAAGGAAGAATATGCTCATTCACGGAATTGTTTCCCTGATTATTTACCCATCTACGTTGATCAGAGACAGTGTCTCAGTTTAGAAGAAGAAAAATAGTATATTGTAATTATATATCCAACTATATATGGTTATAAGTAAATATATATGGAAAATGTTTTAAATAAAATAAACATTGCTTTTCTTATTTTACATCCATTTTTTTTCTTTTAGTTTTTTTTTTTTCCTCTTTCATGTCATTGTATGTGTTGTAGTAATTATTTAAAAAAAAAAATGGCCGCAGCTCATGCCAACTATCTAAGCTGCACTGGCTCTGCCTAGTTCAGAGCCGCGTTTCTCGGCCGGAGGCCACGTGCACACAGCAGCTAGAAACAACCAGCCAGAAACACCAGCCCTGCCACCCACAAAACATCAGCATGGGAGATGGCTCTGCCAGTCTCCCATGCTGTCTCCACAAGGCTGGGCATTGCCCAGAGCATCCCGCCATCCACTCAGGCCGGGTAGAAAGATGAGACTCTAATGCTTAAATTATCCAAAAGCTCATATATTTGGTAATGATCAGTAACAAGATACTCATACAATCAGAAGTGTAACCCTGATTATACCCAATCTAGATATACCAACTACCTTTGACTGCTACAACACGTGAACATCCGCCTCCATCTCCTCTCTCTCTCTCTCTTTCTCTCTTTCTCTCTCTCCTAGCTCCTCCTCTTCCTTTTCTTCTTCCTCTTCTAACTCCTCCCACCTTAGCTCCTCCTACATGTATGAATTTCTCTATAAAGATCCTTTTTTGCCCCGATGGGTGTTGAGTCTAAGAACTCAGGCATACTGGGCAAGCTTTATCCACTGACCTAAACTCCTTCAATACAAGTCCTGCATGTTTGCAAATTTTGTTATTTTCATACTTTTGCACAATACATGTTACTAAATGTTGTATGTCTCTTACACTATCACTTGTCTAAAGTTACAGTTCTAAATGCTTACAGTTCTAAGGTTGCATTTAGGTTTTCTATATAGCATCTGAAGAGTAAGTGAACACTTCAGTTCTGATCACCTTTGCTGCCTTACTCCATTAGCTAAGACCTCTACTCAAACAAAACCAAAGGCATGTTGTCTTGCTTTCTATTTTACTGGGGATGCTTATACATCAATGAAAAGCCGGCTGTTGGAATATTTGAGATATACTCCAAGTAATAAATTCATTTTAAACTCTTGACTTGCCAGAGGCTTTTCCCCTAATGGTTGGGGAACTTGTCTGTCACATCTGTAGATACATTTTTGATGTTTATCACTAGATTGAAACATATTTCTTGGCTTGTATAACATGTTGAAATTTATTTATGAATATATAGATTGGAATATAAGTATATTGGTTAGAAATGAGACTGACTTAATCTTACTATTGTATATTAGAGTTGTTAAAATTTATATAAAAGTAATAGTAATTTATTAGCTTTTCCTGTTTTATAGCTTTCACTTTCTTATAATCCCTGAGAAGAATACCTGTATTTAACCATAATAAAGATATCAGGAATGGTTTCTTGGAAGTTTGGGAAAAAAAATTGTCTCTGGGGCCATCTAAATATGGTTCTCTCACTGAGTAAGATTTTACTGATTCTATTGTGGTGATTGGCCTGGATTCCTATCTTGTATTCAAATTTACTTGTGTGTATTTATCTCAAAATTGAGTAATTTGTCCAACTGCTAGAAAGTGATTGGACTCCTCAAAATTCTTTTCAGTCTTAGTGGATGTTAGCTTATATCACCTTTTTGCTAGGTAAATGCACAGTTGCACATTTTCCATCTCAGTAATTCTTGCTAAGAATGTGTATAGTTGGTAATTTTTCAAATTTTTCAATTCTTATTCCTTGACTTAGCACATAAGTTCTATTTTCTACTAAAGTAAATACAATTAATGCTAAGAGCATGCCCAGCACAAGTTCTCTCCCTGGAAAGGCAGCAGATGGGGGGAAGCATTAGCAATTGGGGTCATGCTGATAACAGACCCAGCAACAGCATCGGGCAATTTACGGGGTCAATACACTGATGGAAGAAATTTAGTTATCTGGGGCTGGCAAGAATACCCAGCGAGGCCACCCAGAACCCCCTCTGACTGGTGATCTGAATTCTTGCTTAGGCTGTGAGGCTAAGCACTGCAAGGGAATATAAATAAAAACTAAAAATATCTCTCTGGGTTCACTGAGGGACAAGCCTGACTGCATAGGGGTTGATGTCAAAAGTATCTCTCTCCAGGAAAAAGACATCGGGATGGGTATGGCCCTCATGCCTCACTGGACAACGACCGGAGGACCGGAGCCATTACATGATCCCCTTCAATTATTGGAGGTCAGGCCTCTATCCCGCCTTCGCAAGATTAGAATCACCAAGGCCCTTCTATACTTAGAGAAGGGAGGCGATGTCAGGAGCAGCCCTGCATATACACTGAAGGCCTAAAATCAGCCATAGGCCTAAAATCAGCAATAGGCCTGACATACATGCATGCTAACACAAAGTCTTGGGTCTCTGTGGAAAAACACTGAAAACAGGAGGCTATAAGCTATTGTAAACAGGCAGCTTCTGTGGAAACTTACCAGCCTGAGTAGTCATAGGTCTTATAAATAGGCAGCCTTGGTGGACAGTACCAACTTAGATAAGGACAAGTGAATCATAGGCAGAGCCATAGTGATCTGTCCCCTGAACCTTTACCCAGCTGATACCCTGTTCTGAAAGGTATCTGTACTCCCCTGAACACCTATGCTCCGGTGTCATTCCCTTCCCCACATCCTGCCCTTTTGTGTTTATAACCCCTGTGTGAATAAGTAAATTATGGTGTGATTTAAATAAAAAAAAAAAAAAGAATACCAGCGAGAAACTCTGAACTCTTTTAACTCCTAAGTATACATATGTATAGACAGACAGACAGACGGACGGATATAAATTTGGTAATTAATTCCTGCTGGCAAGTGGGAGGCTTGGAACTTATTAGTTCTTTGTGAACCAGGAACAGAAAGTCATGCTAGCAGAAAGAAAAATGTTTACACAAGCAAATATGCACAGACACACATACATTCATACACATACATATTTTGGTCAGGCCTGACAACCTGTCTCATCCACTCCACAAGTATTCATGCATATTTACATACACATACCTAGACTTACATATGTGTATGTAGATGGAACAAAAGCCCTCACAAGCAACTTTCATTGAGCAAGCACCAGGGCAGAAAGAGCTCATTCATTCTGTATGAAAAATAAGCTCCAACTTTTACTGCCCAGAAAAATTAAAAGCTTCTTCCCTTTTATCACTAAATGAAAGAAGCTTTGTAAGAAAGAAGCTGATCCCTTAGTTGTTGTTCTTAGGACTTACATTTTTTCAGAATAGATCAAGTAGTTTTCTAAGCAACCTTATATTCCAAAAGTTCATCATAAATAAGAAGTTTCAGCAGAAATGTTTCCATCAGTTTCCATTAAGACTAGTTATCTAAACATTCATTATTTGTCACTATCTCCACAAGTTCATTAACAGCTTATAACAATAATTCTTATGTCATAAGTTAGCATGGTTTTGTCAAGAAGCAAATCATTTTCCTAATGACTCATTGGTTTTGAAGTTTTGTATAGATAAATCCAGTCAATATTTTACCTTCTGTCATTGTACCTACAGTAAATTGTCATTCCCAATTTATGGCCTTAGTTATCAGAATGGTTTCACAGCTAGCCTAGAAGAAATGTTTTCCCTGTTCATAAATTTGTTCCAAGCTTGCTTTCTACCCTAGTCCAATTAGCCTGTGACACATGAAGGTTTTTTTTTTCCTTTTTTTTAATTTTATTTTTTTGCTTATTCACTTTATAACCCATCCCAGTCACCCCCTCCCACAATCCTTCCCCATCTCTTGTTTTCTGACTACCCCTCCTCCTGTATCCCCCACCCTGCCACTTTAAGTCTCTGAGAGGCTAGGTGCTTCCTCTCCATTGAGGCCAGATGAGGCACCCAGCTAGGAGACCATACTCCATATACAGGCTGCATGTTTTGGGATAGCCCCCATTCCAGATGTTTGAGACCTGCATGAAAACCAAGCTGCACATTTACAACATATGTGCAGGGAGGCCTAGGTCCAGCCCATGGAGGTAGATCTGTGTAGACTAGGTATGCTCCACGGTTGGTGATTCAGTCTCTGAGAGCTCCAAGGGTTCAGGTTGGTTTACTCTGTTGATCGTCCTGTGCAGTTCCTATCTCCTTAGGGCCCACAATCCTTCCACCTATTCTTCTTTAAGAGTCCTCAAGCTCCATCCACTGTTTGGCTCTGGATGTCTGTATCTGTCTGAGTCAGCTGCTGGTTGGAGCCTCTCAGAGGACAGCTTGCCCCTGTCTGTTCTCAGGCTGGAGGTTTAGATCCTGGGAGCTCTGGTTGAATCTTTTGATACTCGTTCTAAAAAGGACAAAAGCACCCTCACTTCGGTCTTCCTCCTTCTTCTTGAGTTTCATGAGGTTTATGTGTTGCATCTTAGGTATTGTGTGTTTTGGAGCTAATATCCGCTTATCAGTGAGTGCATACCATGTGTGTTCTTTTGTGATTGGGTCATCTCACTCAGGATGATATTTTCTAGCTCCATCCATTAGTCTAAGAATTTCATGAGCTCATTATTTTTAATATCTAAGTAGTACTCCATTGTGTAAATGTACCACATTTTCTGTATCCATTCTTCTGTTGAAGGACATTTGGGTTCTTTCCAGCTTCTGGCTATTATAAATAAGGCCGCTATAAACATAGTGGAGCAGACACATGAAGGTTTATACATCTAATTGCAGCTTTTTCTATAAAGGGCTCAAAAATCACTTGTATAAATTCAGTAATTCTATAGAATCATTATTGGGAATTCTGAAATCATTAATTTGTCTATATAGCATTACTACAAGAGAGTATATCTTCATTGATCGGCAGAAAATCTGTGGTGTAATGGAGTGGACTAACGCCCAGGAATTATTAGACTAATGTAATAATGACAGGAAAGGCATATAAGCAATAAAAATCAATTCTGAGATGGGATTTCAGAAGGCCTTGCAATTCAGAACTCACCTATCACTGACCATGCAAAAACGGTGGGCCATCTCCAGGAAAGTCTTCTGCTAGCCTTAACCTCTCCTAGATGGCTCCTGACAAATTAATGCACTAAGTTTATTACTAGTAACATTATAAACTTTTCCACAAATATTAACAGGTAGTACTTTAATTTTCCTATTTTTTTATTTTTAGTTTTCTATATGTGGGTGGTAATTCTGAGTATATTAAATCAGATCTTCACAACACATCACTATACCTGCGCGGGGGAGAGTGAAAAACACCATAATAGTTGTGATTACCAGTCTCCTCAAACAAGATTGTGAAAGACCATTCAGAGATAAACTGGAAACCTTGGGAAGCTGACTTGTTATTATTAGGACAAAGGGCACACCATAAGCCAATATAATCAGAGCTCTTGGGTGAATTTGGCACTTTGCATTCTAAAATGCCATTTTTTCCTTTACTTTTACAAAATAAGTTACTAGAAATTAAATCTATATATTTATTTGCTTATGGATAAGATTTTTGTAGTATTTTCTAGTGATTGTGACAGTACAAGAAACACACTGTTACTAGAAATGAAGGAGGCATTCTCTGAACCAAAACATTAGAACAAGCAAAAAATTTACCATTGCTGTGTCTGTGACTTTCATATAAGGAAAAGCTTTAACTCACCCTGAATCAAGCACACAATAACCTAAACATTATTTTACCTCATCACTGTGAGCAATAACATAGGGTCTAGTCACAGGTGCCTAAAAGAAGCTCCTCACAGAGTTGGTTGGAGCTGCTACCCTAGCCTCAAAGTTTTGTCTGGATGATGTAAAACTAAGCACTTGGAACATCCTTGGCTATATGCTTATAGTTTTCTCACTAAGACTAGCTTTAAAATGTGGTCAATTTATCCCTGCCATGGTAATAAAAAGCTAACTGCTTCGGCTAATGCATTATGCTAATCAGCACATACAGAATGGAAGAGTGAGACACTGCTTTAAATAATAACACACAGTTTATAAAGATATTGAAGTATCTTTACTCAGAAGTAATATACTGAACAATCTGATCTTGAAAATCCATTAGTACTGTTGATTTATGTTACAAAGTACTACTTAATCCTGACAATAAAGTGTGGAAAGAAAATCACACTGTTGGTCAAATGTAATACTAATAGTTACAAGTGAACATGAGTTACATCCTTTAACATAAAAGATACAAGTACTGACGTGTATCCATTACTGCCCTAAGTATTGCACCTGCATAACTAAACTTAAAAAAATCATAATAACTTCCCTTTGATCATCGTTCATCTCAACATTTGCATCACAATTGCATTGATTTTATGAGATTTTAAAATTCCTAAACTAAATTCATCTTGTCCTTCTTATTTATACATGAAGAAGTTGATGTTTGTATTACCTGGTCATCATTTCTGGATACTCATAAATAGTTAATGCATAAAAAGATCTTAACTGCTTTCTTTTTTAGAATTCAGTGCACAATAAGTTTTTAAAGTGAAGAAGGGTTTCTGATAAAAGAAAACTGTTGATTATATCTTAAAATATAAGATATGTAACAACACAGAAATATTTGTGATTTCAGTAAAATTTAATATAAGAAATTAGAAATGTTAGCCAGAAGAGGTGGCACATGCCTAAAGCACCAATTTTAAAGTCTTTCTAAAATTAAAAAAAAAAAAATGTAAAATGTAGCCACTATGGAAATCAGTGTGGCGATGGTTTTTCAAACTGAAAGTAGAACTATCATATGCTCTGCTATACCACTCTCAGGCATACAGAGACGCTTGCATACCACATTGCTTAAACTATACTCTAAAACAGCAAGGTAAGGACTCAATCTAAATATCCATCAACTGATCAATGGGTAAAGAACATGTTGTATGTATACACATGGAATTTTACTTAACAATTAAGAAAAAGTAAAATATGAAATTTTCAAGAAAATTGAAGAACTAGAAAATATTATGTTTTCCATAACTTTCACCACTGGGGAACAAATGTTCAAATATCTGAACCAATGGAAGACATTTCTCATTCACTCCACTATAATTATCTTTGTCATTTTAAGGGGCTAAAGTAAAAATCTATGAAACATGATAGGCAGCATTTTACCTTTAGGTAATTTATACTACAACTCTAATGAATATGATTAAATAGTGATCAGAGTTTAAATATTTTTATAATATATATTACATATATAACATTTCAAATGAACTATGTCAGGCTGAGGGTACTAGTTTATTGAGGTGCTCAATGAAATTTGTAATTCACGAATATTAGGATAACATAACTTCAAAGTGAAAAGAAGCAGCAATCAAGATTTTTGGTAATAAAACTATTTTTCTATAATAAGCATGCCTCAGACACACACAATAGAAGAAAGGAACCTGAAGGTCAGAAGATTATAGTAATGAAAATAGATGGGAGAGCATCTTAGGAAATACCTAGAGTGTAATTCCTCATGTCACTCATGTCAAGAAAGCCCTGGGGCACACACACAAAGAATCAAGGAGAATCAGGAAGACTGGAAAGGAAATTGCCAGCTCAGACAAATTTATGAGGATTTCGCTTTGTCATCAGAAAGCTAAGTTTCACTGCTCGCCATCACCTTCCCTGTCCCTTCCTTCCTTGAAAAGCTGGTGTCCAAAAAAGCAGCAGTCTCACCTCCTACTAAGTAATGAAGGTGTTGATGGCGATTATCTCTGTGCTCATAGTGGACACACCCATGGAAGCACTAGGTTGCATTAACTGTTTGATCCTAACAAGTGTCCATGAGGTCCATGTTATTACTACCTCATAAATGAGGTAGCAAAGTATCAAGAACTTGCCAAGGTTTCACAGCTAGAAAATAATAGAGATCACAGATATGGCCATCTAAAACCAAAACTCATGTCTTAGCTATCCCAAACAAGTCAGGAGCCTTTCTAATGGGGGAAATATAGAAGTTGCTAAGTTCTGCTAAGATATAAAGCTACAGAGTTACAATTTCAGAGTTGGGCTAGAACACCTCTTAATGCACAGAAAGGCAAATGACAGGTGGCAGAGTGTTTTCCCTTCTTTTAGTAATGTCTGAAGAAGAATCAAGCCTTAAAAGAATAGGGTTGACTTATAGGACTAGATATCTGTATTATCAAGTCAAAAATGCAAACAAGTATTCTTCCTATCAGAGACCATTAGAAACCATAGAAAAATAGACCAGAAAGAGTCCTCTGGTACTTGGAAATATAATAAGCTATTTGAATACCCTATAGATCCATGCCACAGTGCCAATAAAATAAAAACACTTCAAATTTTTGCATAATCAATGTCTTATATTTCTCTGAGAAAAAATATAAGCACCAGCAGTTTGCCAAAATGTTAATTAGAATATTATTTTAAGATAAATATAGTACTCTTCAATGTTTATGGGCTTGAAAGATGCTTCAGTGGTTAATAACACTTACTACACTTGTAGAGAATCCAAGTTCAGATCCTAGCCCCAACATGGTTGCTCTCAACCACCTGTAACTCCAGCTCCAGGGAATCTGATGCCCTCTTCTAGCCTCAAGGGCACCAGGCATGCACATGGTACACATACATGTATATAGATACTCAAATATTCATGTAAGATAAAAATAAATTCTTAAATATATATTTAACATATACAATAATTAAAACAATTATTTAAAAGAGTCTTAGTTTCTTTTACAGCCTATAATCCAGATATTCTATTTAAACATCCATCAGCTCTTCTGAGGACAAATGACATAAATATTTATGGAAAATCTACAGTGTATACAAGCACAGTCTAAGAAAACACAAAATGTATGTTACTGCAGTTACTTTGTTTCTTTACTTTTAAATTTTATCTGCTTCCAGTAGGCCCATGTGATCATTTATCACCAATTGAGGCAAAAAATAATAACTAAATATTTTCTTAAGAACTTCATTACCCCCTCAAATTCTGAAATATTATCTAAAAGAATGAAAAAATTAGATTTCAGGTAATATGAAAGAATGTTTTTACAACATTTTCTCAAATATCTTTCTAAATATAAAAAGTCATCCATCAAGAGCCTTGCAAGATAAAATTGAGTTGTGTATTTTAGAAAAGTTAAGTTGGTCCCCTGGAATGAGAAAACTATAGTCAATACAGAACTTTCGAGGAAACTTGAAGAGATTCTAAAAATGTGGCTTTATAGGAGACTTAGAAAATAGCAGTTGTTTGGACAAAAGAAAGTCAAAAGAGAGAAAGATGTCTAAGGCTCTATGAGAACTATAATACAGAGCAAAATCTTTGAACATGAAAGGAACATAAACATTGCCCTTTTTTTCCCAAAGCCCTACAAGGGAGGTTGTATTGTCCAAATTTCTGAAGATATTAAGGTCATATAGTTTAAATAATTGATCAATGTTCAGATGCTACATCCTATTAGGTAAGAATAATAAAAGCATGGTGTTGGATACAATTTTACTCATTAATTTAGAATTTTTTCCTGCTGGATGTTCTTAAAGGAGTGGACACTGAAATTTGGGTGTAGGCAAAATTCATTCTCATAAATGATTGGTCTATGTCCTTGAAATTGTAGAGGGGTTCATCAGCCCTCTGAACACAATGCCCAGTGCATAAACGATGGAGCTGACAATACCAAGTAGCATGATGTGATGAAGATTAGGAGCACTCCTCCTGAACCCTTGCCATCATAAATATGCCAGTGTTGAGGCCTATTCTTCTATAATCTGACAGCAGGATAGCATTGGAGCCATTGTGGAGCCTAAAATCCTCCCTTTTGGAGACCTTGACTTGCAGAACTGTCAGTGTGTAACTAAAAATGTATTGGATATTATGTACATGGCTCTGCGTAGCCATTCTATCTACCTTGAAGGAGCTTGCTGAAGCCCAACATGGTCATGCTTGCACTTCTTCCAGTGAAGAAATTGCCATAGCAACTATTGTGAGACTCATTGCACTGAACCCTTTGTGGTTTCTGGTATCACATTCCTTTCTGGAAGGCATAATGAGGAAGAGGCATCTATCAACCTCAATGCTATCAATAAGTGCCCTTTGCTGAAGTAATTGGCCTTTATCCTATGGCTGAGCCCTGCAGGTCTTTGCACTAAAGGCTGGCAGCAGGAAGGAGACCCTGAAGGCTGGCCAGGGAGAGTACAGGAAGGAGCCCTAGCCAAGTGCCCCCTTGTCAAAAGTACGTCCCAAGTGGTAAGTCCTGGATACAGTCGGTGAGTCTTCATCTCTAACTGAGACCAAGCTTACTGATCAGAGGTAGTCTATAGCTGCCTGGTCAATACTCCAGGCCCCTGTATACTCACTTACCTTTGAAAAGAACAGGCTCCTTCCTATCACTCTTGCTGCCCTCATGACTTTGGTGTATGGTGTTATCTGTGAACGCTAACTCTGTCATCCCTACCAACCCACTACCAATAACACACTATCTAAGTGGGGAACACAAGAAAAAAAGATTTACAGTATGACGTGCAGCTGATGGGAAAAGGAGATAGCAGAGCACAGGAGGAGACTTTTACATTGAAAAAAGAAAAAACTATGAATACACTCAAAGAAAGGAAGTCAAGATGATGGAGTTAACCAGAGAAAGTGATTCTGTCTGCAAAGGAGAGAAAACACAGTGGGAAACACATAAACTAACAGAGCAAGAACATGATGAATGATCTAGTACATGGTGTTGATGCACATGTGAAGCACATGTAGGGGACATACTCTGAGCAAGACGATGAATGTTCCTCCAAGGACCCTGAAAAGGACAGAAGTCTGTGGATACACTCCCATGTTAGACAATGCTCATCATAGAGTCAAGGGAATCCACATATCTTCTGTAGTGTTGGCAGTGAAGTTAGTATTTGAATATTAAGACATGAATCTGATAGGTTTTAAGGAGGATGTATTTTTAAATACATGCAAGTACAAAAGAGAGGGGATGAAGCCAAGGGTGCTGGGAGCTCCTATGGCATAAAAATTGTCTATGAAGAGAAGACAACTCAGACATGAAGTCTCTGCTGCACTGGGCAACCTTGATGAGGAGCAAAAAGAAAAGGCTGTAAGAGAAACAAAACAATTTATAAGAGGACAATGGTTGAGGGCATTATGGATAAGTAAAAAAATAGAGTGAACTTGAAGAGTCCACAATCTGAGGAAAAATCAGAAAGTTTAAAGGGAATGTGAATACTTATGGGGTTTGTGGTACCCTGGCTGGGAACAGACTCCCCACCCCCATTCCCCAACCCTCCTACCCCACCCCATCCCCCTAACTCCCCTACCCCCATCACAACACTCACCTCACCCTACCCAACCCCACCCCACCCCACCTCCATGTGTCCTCATTTCGCTGTCCCCATAATAGTAAGTGACAAGGTTTACTGAACAAGTAGGTAAACTAAGGCTCAAAGAAGAAAGCATGGTTAACCAAGATAACTATCCTCAGCACAGTGAGGTTATGAAGAAGTGATTGAGTATTTGACTTTAAATTTTCAACTATGGTACCACAGAACCTGGGCGAAGTGAGTACTGGACCTGAATACAACTTGTAATACAGACAGATACTAACGACATTCATCATGGCTGTTCCACGTAAGGTAATTATGCATAGGTGATGAGCACTTTTGTTATTTTTATTGATGACTGTCATTAGTATTCTTTTTTTTTTTTCAGCAAAGTCAAGGGCTCTGCAGTAAAAACTCACCATAGCGACAGCTATGCTGCGTACAATGGTGAGCTATTATGGAGTGTTGAAAAATCCCTTCAGAGTTAACTTATTTATTTGACTGAGCTTCTCTTTATTTCTCCACAGTCCACTCAATAACACCAGGCAGGGAGAGAGGAGAAAAGGCTATTAATTGTGCACTGGATGAAAAGAAAAGGAATCATTGTTCCTCCCCACAATCTCTTTCTGTTAGCTTAAAGGTAGAAAATTCTTGAAAGCTTGAATGAAATGGTCACTTGTGATTGAGAGGAAGCTCTTCTGAAGCTGCTGATTTTTAATTGTTTTGCTTCCTTGGGAAAGAATAAGCAGACAGGTTTGCTACAACTGGAGGAACTAGATTTCCGGTCCCTGGCTTATT
This sequence comes from Mastomys natalensis, assembly GCA_021653895.1. Classification (NCBI taxonomy): domain Eukaryota; kingdom Metazoa; phylum Chordata; class Mammalia; order Rodentia; family Muridae; genus Mastomys; species Mastomys natalensis. The sequence continues at coordinate 68,613 of JAJTUV010002375.1, read as the reverse complement.
TCAACTGGACAATTCCTAATTGTAAGACTATGATGAATGGGTGAATTGTAGCAAATGAAGGCATTCTGGAGGGCAGCAACAGTGACTGCTCATAACTGTGCTCAGTATACAGCATCTTGGAAAGAATGTCCTACAAAAGTCCAGTCCCCACGAGATCTTGGCCTTCCTATTCCTATCTAACTAGTAAGAAAGGCTAATTCTCCTCACTGACACCAGTGCTTTACAGTACACAAAATTCACTTTCATAAAAATTTGATATTTTTAACCAAGACATGCTTAAAATACTTGATGTTAACATGAATGCATTTTTCTATTTCAAGAATAGGAAATTATTCAAAGGAAACATTCAAAAAAAAGCTGTACATGTGCCTGCTATCATTACAACTCACCCCTCCCCAGACCCCTGCCCAGGGAAAAGCTATCACTGGTGTAGATTTGGAAATTACTTTTATGAGTTAACACATACTTTCAAAGTCCTGAGCCTCTTTTTTTTTTTTTTTCTTTTATTGGATATTTTCTTTATTTACATTTCAAATGTAAATAAAGAAAAGTAAAGACCCTTTCCAGGTCTCCCCTCCAGAAACCCCCTACCCTGTGCTTCTTCTCCCTGACTCTATGTGGGTGGTCCCCCAGCTACCCACCCACTCCTGCTTTCCCACCCTAGCATTCCCCTACACTGGGGCATTGAACCCCCACAGGACCAAGGGCTGCTCCTCCCACTGATGTCCAACAAGGCCATCCTCTGCCATAAACGTGGCCAGAGCAATGGGTCCCTCCATGTGTACTCTGGTTGGTGGTCCAGTCCCTGAGAGCTCTGAGGGTTCTGGCCAGTTGACACTGTTTCTCCCCCCATGGGGCTGCAAACCCCCTCAGCTCCTTCAGATCCTTCTCCAACTCCTCCATCTGGGACCCTGCGCTCAGTCCAATGGCTTGCCTTAGCTTCGTTTATACCCCACTACAGTTCTTGGAGCCCTGTCTTACCTATCAGTGAAGAGTCTTTAGAGCTGTGGACCCAGATAAGTGGCTACTCAAAGTATCCTGCACAGCTCCTCCACCTCATCCTGTGATGGCAGAAGCACCTCCCACTCATCTGAGGACACATATCAGAGTGGACTTTGTTTATTTATTTTTCCTGAATTATCACTATTTCCTAGTTATTTTGTCTATGTGCCTATCTAAGTGTTTATGAATTCAGCTTTCCTCCACACCTGTACTGGCTTGTTTTGTGTGTCAACTTGACACAAGCTGGAGTTACCACGAGAAAAGAGCATCCCTTGAGGAAATGCCTCCATGAGATCCAGCTTTTTTCTTTTTTTTCTTTTTTTTTTTTTTCTTTATCCAGAGACAGGGTTCTCTGGATAGCCAAGGCTGTCCTGGAGACCAGGCTGGCCTCGAACTCAGAAATCCGCCTGCCTCTGCCTCCCAAGTGCTGGATTAAAGGCGTCGCCACCACGCCCGCTGAGATCGAGCTTTAAGGCATTTTCTCAATTAGTGATCAAGGGTGGAAGTGCCCATTGTGGGTGGTGCCATCCCTAGGCTGGTATTTGGATTCTATAAGAAATCAAGCTGAGCAAGCCACGGGAAACAAGCCAGTAAGCAGCATCCCTCCATGGCTTCTCCATCAGCTCCTGCCTTGAGATCCCTGCCCTGCTTGAGTTCCAGTCCTGACCTCCTTTGGTGATGAACAGCATTGTAGAAACGTAAGCAGAATAAACCCTTTCCTCCTCAACTTGCTTCTTGGTCACGATGTTTGCACAGGAATAGAAACCTGACTAAGACAACACCCAAAGATTCATTAACTATATGAATATTAGTGTAGAAATTAAGCCTTAATACATACATCTCCAAAGAAAGCATACAAGTGGTCAACAAGTGTGTACAAAATGCTTGAAAAGACAAATAATTATAGAGAAATGGTAATGAAAGTCACACAGAGATGCAGCACCTTACAGCACAAGGTGGCTATCATCAAGGAGTCAGATGTTAGCATACACTGGTGAGACTGCAGAGAAAGTGGAAACATTCTATGTCACTGTCAAAGTATAAAATGGTGAAGTTCTTTTGAAAAACAGTTGTATAGTTGTTTAAAATGTTAAGCATAAAGTTACCATTTGATGAAAGAAATTAGATATACACTCTGAAGAATGTAAACATTCCACACACCAAAAAAAAAAAAAGTATATGAATAATAGAATTATTCATGATATCAAAAAAGAGAAAATCTAAGACTCATAAATTATTAAATGGGTAGTGATTCTAAAACAATAGACTATTACTCACCATGACTAAGATGGTAGTTCCTTAGCTACATCATGCTGAGTGGGAAACACGTGACAACAAAGTCATGCAATGTTATCTGGCTCCATTTTATAAAACAGTCAGAACAGGCCAATCTAAGGAGAGAGAAAGTAGATTAATGGTTGCCTAGGAGTGGAAAGATGGTGGGGAAAGAAATGTGAGTGGATTCAGGTTACATTTTGTAGTAACGTGAGTATTCTAAAATTAATTTATGCCAAAGACAAATCTAAGTAAGAGAAACAAAGCAGCGGGAGAGCTGCCCACAAGCTCTGTGCCAATATACAGTGATATGTCAACCAGCAGAGACTACAGTGATGAAGTAACCCCAGTCAAAGGCAGGGAAGGAAAAGGACCCAGCACAGTGCATCAGAAGATTCTTTAGGGGTGAGATTTATCTCCTAAAGGTTAAAAAAAAAATGGAGCATTTATGCCTCCAGCTCCCCAGAAGATGTGTAGATGATCTTGCCCTGGACATGTGTTCTTCCAGAGCTCTGATTCTGGGAATTGGGGATTTTATGAATAGTTGTGGAGAAGATGAATAAGAAGTTCTAAGGCTGGTAAACTGAGGAGGCAGCAAGGCCCATGCACAGATTGGTCTGAGCAGCCCTGTGCCTTCAAAGGAAAGAATGTCTCTTTCCTCTGAGCACAGAGAAGGTTTTTACTGGGGAGGGAGGCTGGTCTCATGTGCTGCTTTGAAGGTGAGAGAGCTTGCTTATGGCCTGCTTCAGGGCAAAAGGACAGAAAGGAAAAGCCACCTCCTCCCTCCTGATGCTGCTCTATCTGCCTAGATTTCATGCTTGGAGGATATATTTTTGTCTCTGTATCAAACTACCTAAGCCTTTACGTAATTAATGGAGTTTTCTTCTGTACTTTTCAATACCTTCAAGAATTTTGCTACATAAAGTCTACATAAAAAAAGTTTTTTGTAATCAAATTAATAGTATATTCTGTGTAAAACATAGATTAGATTTTAAATTACATTTTTCTCCATAGCTGTAAAAAATAATGCATTGCATGTCACTGGCTGTGGAAAGACAAAATAGATACATGTGAAGCTTAAATAGTTTCGATTTTTTTCCATTGCATAACCAAGGTTCACTTGTGTCCTTATAGGGTAAGACTGAAATTACATGACTGTTCAATTACTGTGAGGAAAGATGTAATCTTTTTTAAGTTTCTTGTCTAGAGTTTTTGAGCCAGTGTTCAGTGTGACTTTTCTTTTTGACCTGTATAGAATTGAAATTCCCCTCACATTTGATCTAAATCTAAATGTCATTTCCTTTCAATCACATGGGCACAGGTACCAATGCATACTCTTATTTCCATCATAAAACATTTTTATTCTAGTAAGAGTAATAGAGATGCTCAAATTCATAGTTTTATGCCTTTTAACACAAAACCACTTTTTCAAAATTGAGTATTGAACATATTATATATTTATATTAAATGCCTTGGAATTACTTACTTTTGAATTTAATGAGGGCATTAAATGAAAACTGAAGTTTTCCCCTATGATAAGACTTTCAAATATTTGGGAATTTTCTAGTTTTTTTTTAATTTGGCTGTTTGAATTAACACATGATAAAGGGCATAGTATATAATGCTATACATAGATAGTGCTCAAACCTAGCCCTCTGCTAAAGCTTCTATCATTTTGTTTTACTTGGAACTTTAAGTCTTTGGGCCAGTTTCTTATAAATACATGATAAATTCTTATGATGTAATTATCACTATTGATATGTTGACATTTTATTTTAAATCACTGTGTGCATAAAAATGAAGTAAACATAAAATAAGAAGCAATGTATGTTTTTTTTTTTTTTAAGATTTTTAATTGTTGTTTTCTCTGAAGTATTCAAAGCTTTTCTAAATCTATTTTGGAGAAAGTGATTGAATCAATATCCCCATAAAGTAAAGTGACAATAGTAAGCAATTCAAGCTTAAATACAAATTCTATGCAGATCAAAACAAAGATAAAATTCCTATAAGCCTGTTTCATTGTTTTGAATTTTCAACTAAACTTTGGGAAACAAAACTGTGTCCAACAAAATAATAATTTAAATTAAGAGAAAATGCCACATCTGTCTTATGACATAGCAACAGTTTCTGTGTGACTGGACAAATACGAGGAGACCATAGGCTGTCAGAGATGTGCCCTCACTTGCATCTGCCTTCTCTGTTGCGATGATCTCAGTGCTAGCTGGCTACAAGAGCATATTTCAAATCCTTTGGATTCTTGTTAATATGTCTTTGGGATTTACAATGATCTCAGCAATCACAACTACAAAGTGCTGAACTTTAGAATATATTTCATATTTTCTCAAAAATAATAAAGAATATTTCAGTTGCTAAACAAAATTTTTATAAGGAAAAGAAATATACTAGGTCCAAAATAAAAAAAAATTATCACATTTAGTAAAGATACTAATTATTTTGACTCATAATACTTACGAGGTTGATTTAATAGTGTATAAATGATTATAAACAATAACGTCTCTCCTGTTCCTCATGGGTTGGTTCCCAATATGAGGAAAGAGTTTCACTAGTAATTTCTTTTTTCTACCCCCATTCTATTGCACTGGGGATCAAACTCTGCCAAGTACCAGCCTCAGCTTGAGAGAGGATCCTGAGGAAAGGGTGTTTGGGAGTGGCAGAAAGAATCAACCAAAGCACATGATTGGTTCAAGTTCTGTGTCCTGTTCAAGATAGCTCTCTGCTTGAAATAACTCTCTCTTGTAGACCAAAGCCCAGTCTTTTACTTTGTATAAACTCCTTCCTTAGGAATTGCATATCAATTCAATCATTTACCCCAGGTTCCCTTTTGATATTCACAAATTAGCATTTTATAACCTTAGCCCCTTGATTCTGAAGACAGAGACACACGGCCAAAGCTGCCATGTTCTGCTGCTTGCTGGAGCTGGAACATGGTGCCATTGTTCTATTACATTATCGCCAGCTTTGAGTTTTACAACTCCTTCACTGCCTTAGCTTGGCTGTTCGAGTGTTCGAGAACTTGTTCTGTAGACAGACCTTGAACTCAGAGATCTGCCTGACTCTGTCTCCTGAATGCTTGGATTAAAGGTATGTACCACCATGCCTGAGCCAAAGTTTTTCATGGCCACTATTCCTCAAGATCCAGATCAAAACCCTATATCTTAGCCTGAGATCTGGATTATAAGCATGCTCCATTTCTGGATTGTAGTCATTCAATAAAGGTCAATATTTTTGTTCAACTCAAACGAAATAGTTAGCAGGGATCTTCTAAGATACACTCCTTAATCTCTTTCTTTCTAATATTTTCGGGACAAAGTTGTCATTAGTACAGCTGCCTCTATCTTTCAGTCAGAAACCCCTCATATAATTCATTTACATCATATATTTACATAGTAGAAATCCTGTAAAGAACAGTTTTAACATTTTGGGGAATCACTATCCTGCCTCTATGCTTTACTACAGAGCAATATGATAAAACTGCATGTAATTGTCAGAACAGTACAATGAATAGAAATGAGACCAGAAATATACCACACACCTTGGACACTTGTCTTTGACAAAGAAGCCAAAACCATACAATGGAAAAAAGAAGCATTTACAAAAGGATGATGGTTAAATGGCATGCATACAGAAGAATGCAAATTGATATATGTTTTTGACATGGCACAAAACTCAAATCCAAGTGCATCAAGGACTTCAACATAAACCAGATTAACTGGAACCTAATGAAGAGAAAGTTGGAAAAGAATCTTGAACTCATGCACTGGGAATTCCTGACAAATCCAAGTGCATCAAGGACTTCAACATAAAACCAGATACACTGAACCTAATAGAAGAGAAAGTGGAAAAGAATCTTGAACTCATTGGCACTGGGGGGAATTTTCCTGAACAGAACACCAATGGCTCTAACATCAACAATTGATAAATGAAAATGTGGTTCATTCACACAATAGAATACAATTTAACTATTAAAAATGAAAACATCATGAATTTTGCAGGCAAGTGGATGGAACTTGAAAATATCCTGAGTGAGGTAACCCAGATTCTAAAGGACATGTATATGTATGTACTCACTGATATCATGATACAACTCACAGACCATAAGACGCTTAACAAGAAGGAAGGCCCAAGTATGGATACCTGAAACCCACTTAGAAGAAGAACAAAATAATCATGGGACACAGAGGGAGGGAGAAACTGGGTGGGAGAGGGGAGAAGGGAGAGGAAAGGAGGGACAGGATCAGGTAAGAGGGAGATAGAAGGGATGCCCAGAGGGACAGGAAAATGAATCAAAATATGCAGCCATGGGGGTTAGGGGGCAGGAAAGATCTCTAGAAAGTCCTAGAGTACTGGTATGTGAAAGGCTACCAGGACTCAATGGGGATGATATTAGCCAAAATGTCCAACAGTGGGGAGATGGACCCAATAGATAGACATGGTCCCAAGTTGAGTCAGGGACCACCCATCCATCTTCAAATTTTTTAACCCAGAATTGTTCATGTCAAAAGAAAATATAGGGACAAAAGTGGAGCAGAGACCATCCAGTGACTGGCTCAACTGAAAGAAAGACCACCCAGTGACTGGCTCAACTTGAGATCCATCCCATGCGAGTACACCAAATCCTGACATTATTACTAAGGCCTTATTGTACATGCAGACAGGAGTCTAGCATGGATGTCCTCTGAGAAGCTCTACCAGTTACTGACTGAGACAAATGCAATACTTTAGAATCAACCATTGGATTGAGGATGGGGACCAATATGGAAGAGTTAGAGGAAGGACTAAAGGAGCTGAAGGGGGTTGCAACCCTATAGGAAAACAACAGTGTCAACTAACCCAGACCCCCTCAGAGCTCCTAGAGACTAAGCCAAAATCCAAGGATCATACATGGACGTGTGGCCCAGGGCACATGTATAGCAGAGAACTGCCTTGTATGGCCTCAGTGGGAGAGGATGCACTTAATACTGTGGAAACTTGATGGCCCAAGGAAGAGGGATGTTGGTGGGGTGTGAAGTGGGGATGGGAGGGTAGGTGGAGAAGCACCCTCTCAGATGTGAGAGGTAGATGTGGTGAAGAACTTGGGGAGGAGGGACCAGGAAGAATGGCATCTCTTGGAATGTAAATAAATAAACAAACAAAAAGAATAGTTCTTACACTGATTTATAGATTCTTAACTCATGTTTTTGGACTTCTTTCCCACAGCCTTAATGGCTGCCCTGGAGGTCACAGTTACAATTTTGCTGAGGAACACCAGGCATATTCTCAATTCATAGGTCCATGTTGTTTTTGATTATCATGGAGTCTACCTTGGCAGGGAGAACATTCCCAAAAGAGAAACATTAAGTAAAATATTTACATTATTATACAAACAAGCCTTCCACCTACAGCAACTGACATCACTTGAGAAGACCCATGCCCTGCTGGCTCTGCTTCAGGGTAAGAATTATGTCATACAGTCACTTCCAAGGCCATGACAGACCTGACAGAACCCATAGGTCCCCACAAGGCAAGGGCACTACAACTGAACTGTTCCCTCAGCCCACCAATAACGTCTATATGTGTAATTGATGAAACATGATATGCTAGGGAATGAGTTCATATCACAGCATCTGTAATCTACACACTTTTTTCTTTTACAGATAATTTTCATGGGGAAGTTAACATCTATTTAAATTTTCTATTACTTAACAATCAGCATTATCAGTCAAAAATGCCCAGTATATTAATAAAAAATCTTAAACATAAACTGAAAAATCACAACCAGAAATAGTTTTATTTCTCCTAGTTGCATTATATTAACTACTCATGGTACATGTTAGTTTATTTGAATTCTTGTTGGCCTTTTTAATGAGCTCGTCATTAAACTATGTCACTTCTTTTAATTTGATCATCCCCAGGGCCAGTAGCTGTGGCTATAAAAATAAAACAATATGAAGCAGCAAATGACTTCATTACCACAGATATTTCAATGCTTTTCCTCACATAAATTGGCTCCGTTAAATATTCAGTTCTCATTTTAAAAATACCATATTATCTTATCTTCTTACTACTATAAACATAAGATACCAGTAATTAACTCCTAAGATTGCACCTAAGGGTATGTCTAATTTTTTTAAGTAGATATATTTTAAAAATATAAGAAGCACATATTTAACTATATGTTTCTGTGAAATGAAATAAAGTAATAGGCTGTGGCATTTTATAGTAAGTACAAGTATCAACTTCCCTGAGTCTTACAAAGAAATGAAAGTTTAGGTATGTATTACTTTTAAAATCTGGCTGTAGTCCAGAGCTTGGGCTCTGTTCTCTCTTAATTTATACCAAAAGTGTTCCATTTCCTTTTTACCATAATTGCCAATTAAAATTATCTGGAAAAAAAGACATTAATTTGCCTCTTTTGCAATCCCAATTAGCTTAAAGGAACTTAATTTTCAGCTGCACAGTTCCCCCTCTTTTTTTTCAGTGATAACAGAAAAATACTAGACCACAGTGGTTGATGGTACACATGTCAATCAAAGTGACTGCCATTCATCCTGTTTAAAAACTATCCTAGGCATCTAGCTTCATTAGTTTGATTTATAACGCTCCAACCTCCCCATGATTCACATGTGTGAACCAGGTTACAAATGTGTGCGTTATGTTACAAATCTGAGTGGTATGAGCAGTTTTCAGCATAGGTATATAACACATGAATATGTGGAACATGTATGTATGTATGAAGGTAGGTAGGTAGGTAGGTAGGTAGGCAGGTATGCTATGTGTGTATGTGTATACATATTACCACTGTTCTACTCTGATGTTAAATAATAAGTACATAAAGTGTGGAAAGTACCCAGTGATATTTTCCCAGCGGTTCTGTGATACTAACTTCTATCTCCCCAGCCTTTGAAGCAAGCAGGGCAGGTGCTAGGGTGGCTAGAATGCAGAAATCTTTGCCTTTAAGCTAGACTACCAATTTTCTTTCATCTAAGGTGCCACATTATGATGCTTCATGGATATCATGACAAAGTAAGATTTGGGCAGAGCTCCAGAGAACCCATTGGTTGCCACAGTGCATCTACTTTTTTCTTCATCTAAACATGCTCTTATTTTGTGCTTCCTTCTGTCGTTGGCTTACCTCACCATCCACCCAGTTAAACAGGTCAGAAACATGAATTGTACACAATCTTTCCATTACCACATTGTTTTTAACCCAAATGTTTCTCATGAGTCACTCTTCTCCATACATCATCCACTATCATAGTTCAACTTTTTCACATCTTTCCTATGAAAGGTCACTTCCCTGTATGCTTATATTTTTCAAAACCTACTTTAATAAGAGCTTAGGGTTTTTAAATGCTTTAGCCTCCCATTTAGTCCCCCATCCACCAAAGGTAGTGGAAAGGAAAGGTTAATATGGCAAAAGAGGATGTGATCTGTTTAGAAATGACTCTTTGGGTGATTCCAATCTTTGTTGTCAGGATAGCAGCAGATCAGTTTGCACAAATCAGCAGTGGTAGCTCCATCCACTGGCAAACACTATTCACAAATCAGCAATGCCAGTTCAATCCAGAAGAATCCTTGAGACTCTGCCAATCAGGCAGAAGTGCCAAGAAGCCGCCTGAATATCATAAGATGTTCTTTGATGTGTTTCTCTCTACAAAGTCACAATAAATGATGATCAGCAAAAAAGGCAAGGCAAACCAATGCCATAGTGTTGTCCACTGTCCTGTTGAGTTACATTTATACCTTTCCAACATCACATCTTCTCTCAAGCATCCACTCTAGCAAAGCATTAAATGCCCTTTTCCAGGCAGCTTCCAGAAAATTCTCATGTCTGTCCTCAGCAAATCATCCTCCCATGTGTCTGTCTCCACAAAACATCCCTCAGAAGACAGTTTCTAGAAAAAATCACATAACACAACTGAATCTCCAAAGAAATCAGAGATTTCCACGTCACTTCCCAACGGCCTTTTGTATCATCAATTTCAAATTTCTTTTCTATGGTATCATCTTCTTAAAATTACATTAAGTTCTCAGAACATTCCAATGGGATGTCAAGGAGAATGGAATCTCTGCTTACCTGGTCTAACAAGAGCGTTGAAAATAAACCAGAAAGAAAAGAACAGAAGGGTACCTTTAAGCCAAATTCTACACAAGCCATAACCTGAGGAGAACAGAAAAGAACGTTTTAAATCAGAGGTAAAGCAAGCCTTAATAGTTTCTTTTGTCTGCATTAATGCTCTGATTTGGGTTGCAAATACATTTGTTCACATCTTCCCAGGAAACATCATGAAACAAGTCTACAAAGTAACTAAAACTAGGATTCTTCGACCTTCATTTTGTATTTCTCTCTTTGTCTGAAGACTGAGTTAGATTCCTGCTTAACTGGCACCTAGACTGTTAGTCACTCCACAGGTGCCTGTCTAAATGTTATACTGCCTAGCCTCCCTCACCTATTTTAATGACAATTAATCTTGACTGACAACTTGAATCAATCTGTCATCAACTAAGAGACAAACATCTGGGTGGGACTGTAAAGGTATTTCCCAGTAGGATCACCTGAAGGGAGAAGACCATACTTCAGAATGGACAGCAGTTCTGGAAATCACTCAGAAATAAGAAGGTCCAAAAGAAACCCGTTGCCCTTTACCTGTTTGCTTTCACCTCTTGCTTCTGGGCATCTTTGAGTATCTAAAGTTTTTAGCTCTCCCTGATTCCACCTTAACCTTCAATAAAAATGATGAAGAACTCAAGATTTAGTAAGCTGACCCTTTGTCTTTTGTCCACTTTACTCTCTTTGGTATCTTTTAGTTGTAATTGATGTTATTATTGCACTTCCTTAAAGTTTATCTAACTTCCTTCTTATCTCTGTTTTATGCTTTGCTGGGGAGGCATCCTAACTGCATCAGCATGACCTGAAGACTGGGATATTGTCTCACGAACTAGGAACACATCTTCCTGAATTCGGAACCAGCAGATCTTTACAGACAGATCATACTGTGATGAGGTCACTCCAAAATCATCATCTCATAGGAGCTTGCTTGTGTTCTCTGAGACTTGTTTTGAACTATCTTGTAGAACTGTAGCTGAGTTGATTAATCAGACCTCCCTGTGAACAAGATTGCTTAATATGTATAACTATTGCTCCCCACTCTAATTCTTATTCTATTTAGACCTAAGGTCTCATTGCAGCTTCCCAAAGATGGACTTCCATCTCCAAAGTTTATTATCTGTTCTTCCCGACACAGCCACTTCATTTAAATCATTTCTTTTCTCTACTAATGGTTTCCTTAACTGATGTTATGATTTGCTGAGCCAATCTTCATTTATTAGGACTCCCAGAGCTGTGGTTTTATCCTAAAAACCCTGTAACAAAACTCAGTTGGCTACTTTTGAAGATCTACAAGATCTAAAAGTAAGAGGTACCAACTCTACCAATAGGAAAAGAAAGTGCTTGTCTCTGAAAACACAAGAACATAGAAAAGAATCTGAACACAGAGAGTGTAAGTTCTCTGTGTTCATTATTACTAATCAGTGCTGCTTGGTCTAGCTATACTTCTGCAGAACTAGCCACATTTAATATCAAAATGTCAGACAACTAGATATTTGGGACTTTGGGGCAGTCCCCTTTCTTTATAAAAAGCAGTTTGTAAAACAGGAAATGAAACATCAAGACTCTAATTATTGTTCAAAGACTGGAACTTGCTTTACAGCTCTGGCCATAGAAGAGTATTTTATATCCTGAAATACTTGGAAGTAATAAACAGATTGACTCTCTAAAGACTATCTTCAGGAAACCCTAAATTTTTGAATAATGCTATCTAGCAGGAAACTTTCAGATAAGGAACAAGACAGAATATTGCTTGTCTGTGATACATGGATTAACCAAATTTGAATTGTCAATAACCTAGAGCTGAAAAAGAACCTCAGGAGATGCCATTCATTCTGGATTAAAGGGGTCAATAAAAATCTCCAACATATAAATGTACAATGTTCCATAGGGGAGTGGGGCAGTGAGATGTCTCAGCAGTAAGGACACTTACTATGGATGCCTGAGGACCCAAGTTTGATCCAGAAACCAAGTGAAGGTAGAAAGAGAACTAATCCACAAAACTGTCCTCTGACCTCCACAAATGCACTGTGGTACACATACACACACACACACACACACACACACACACACACACACACACACTAATGATGAGTAAACATAAATTGTTTTTAAATCTGTCATGCTATGAAAAAGGAAGAACGTACCTGCTCCTACCTTCTCCTCAGGTTTTATTTTTAAAGAAAACATAAAATAAATTATTTCTCTGTCTCTTTGAGGTCTATGTACATTCTTTAAAAAGATAAATGAATCTCTTTCTGGTTTTGAATGTCAGAAATATCCTTCTTAAGTTCCTGGGAGCCATTTCTCTCCAGTGTGAACACAGTCGCAGTTGCTGCTCTTGTCTCTTTCTTTCTGTGTAAGTGAACCTCAGGTGCCTCGCTCCATGTTGTTGCTTCCTACTTAGCAAAACAATTTAAGTTTTGCTTTCCCCTTGGACAAAAGTAACTAACATGATGCATCAGATTGTGTCTTGTTGTCTAATAAAGAAGCACGAGTTCTTTATATTTTTTATGTCTCTTTAGTATGTTATATATGAATCTGAAGCAGGTACTTCAGCTAAAAAGCCTTAGATTCTCCTGCAGGCCAAAAGGTAAATAAAACCTTCATGACTTAACATTGTGTATGAGCTTTGTCTGAAGGCAACAAGATTTGATTGTTCCTAGTCTTTACTCTAATATCATGTTGAACTACAAAAAGAGAACAACCTTCCAGGCAGGACCATGCCCTCCAGGCAAGGACAATTATGCATAAACATGAGACCATACTCTCAGTGAGAAACAGAATGTCGCTGAGATTATTGGATCGCTGTGTAGGATGGATCATCTGCAGGACAGGAGCTGAGACGATTATTTAATGGTGGGTGGTACCACTTACAAACTGGCACTGATTAATTATGCATGCTTCTTGCTCTCTGTTTAAGACTAAACCTTTTTTAAAGAAGTTTAAAAAAAACTTAAGTCATGTTGGTGAGATTTTGCACCTTGGTGTTTACTTATATCTTTAAAAGAACTATGTCTCTTGGTTACTTTTATTTAAATAAAATTCTTAAGATAATTTACAAAATAATGAAAGAAGTTACCTCAACAAAGTATATATCTAAGCTGAGTTTCTCTGTTTTTGATCAATAAATACAAATGGAAACACGAGCTTAACAAGGTCAACACCAATAAATATGTCAAAGTGGACAGGGAAAACCCAAGAGACCTCAAACCTACACAAAGAGCTCCAAGTAACTGAGAGATGCATAGACTGGGAGAAATAGTTCAATAAAATGGTCAATTCTAAAAGCACACATACAGATAACATTATAAAGACTGAGCAACTTACCCTACTGCACTTAGGAATCCATACTTGTATATGAACACATGTATGCATCCAATAACAAGTAGTGAAAAAAGAAGCCATGAATTTTAGAAGAAGAGAGTGATATATGGGAGGATTTGGAGGAAAAGAAGGAGAGAAAAAAATTGTAATCATGTTATAATCTCAAAAATAAAAATTAAAGCAATTACTTTTGAAAAGAAAGAAAGTACCTGAGAATCAACACCACCTTTTTGATGCAAGCAATTTTACCAGTCTGACCTAAGAAATAACTTCAGCTGGTACAGACACATCACTCATAACACAGTGACCATTGGCAGTATCATGAGAACCCGATCAATCTAAAAACTATCTGTGGGGTTGGTCAACACTTCTTTTCCATCCATACAGTCTTATATGCGCATTCTTCCTCAAAGGAAACATAATAAAAGGGTTTCACATAATCATTGTCCATCTGTTTTCTTAAGTGGTTAATTTACCAATCATAGGAACATTTGGAAAAATGAAGTTCATGACATTTGATTTCAGAGTCCAAGAGTGCTCACATGTCATAAAAGTAAATGTGGAGAAAACAGATTGTAGAATTGTTATTACCAAGAAATAATAAAGAACAAAGAAAAGCAGAAATGACACATTTTTAAAAGCTAAAAATTCAATCATTTAAAAAGAGGAAAATCATTCACTGTATTTTTTTCAAGTAAATTAAAAAGAAAAAAAACAAATGCAAATTTAGAAATTCATTTTACCGTGTTCAAATCATTTTTAGTATTTAATAATTTTAACTGAGAGAGTAAATCAATAAACCGTGTCTCTCAACCTTGCTAATGTTGTGGACCTTTAATATAGTTCCTCATGTTGTCGTGACCCTCATCCATAAAATTATTTTATTGCTACTCCATAACTATAATTTTGCTACTGTTATGAATTGTAATGTAAACACCCGATATCAGGATATCTGATATGCAACCCCCAAATAGGTCTCGAGAACTGTTACAATAGACTGAGAGCATCTTTTAGTCAGAATTTCTAGGTACTTTGCCCTCTTTCTACGAATAAAGTCAAAAACAAGAAAATATATGGATATACAGTCTGAATGGAGAGACTGTGGAGGAAAAGTGAAGCACAGTTGAACTAGCCCTTCACCCTTTTGAAACAGTCTGTATATCCCAGGATGGCCTTAACCCAGAGACCTTCTTGCTCCGCCTTTACACTAAGGCATACTTACCACGCCAGGTTTTACTAAGCTCCTGTGTTCTTTTGAGAGACACAACAACAACAAATTGATTTTAACATTATTGATCCCATATAATGAAGAAGTGAGATTAAAGCATATGCTGTGTCTAAAGGTTATTGACATGGAAACCTTTGCTTGATTTTTATGTTATGCATGAGGCACTGGGTTGTTCTATCTGACGAGAACCTCAGTTTTAATTAGCACTGTACTGTTTAGGAAAAGGAAACACAACTCACTACAAAGACACTGTCACATGAATTCCCACTCTCTCTCCAAGGGGAGGGAGACAAAAAGAAGGCCAGTGCAACTGTACAGATTTTCTTTTCTGTTCTTTCTTAAAATGGTGAGTGTTACATCTTTTTTTCTCAGCTGAAGCAATATTCTAACTTGTTTGTCCTAATCAATTACTTTGTAAAAATAGAAAATAAACTTTCCAAGTCTTCAAACAGATGAAAGTTGATATTGACACCAATAACACTGAGTCATAATTAGCTTTATGATAGAAAGTTAAAAGTTTTAAAAAAAAAAAAAAAAAGAAAAAGAAAAGAAAAAGAATCTAATTGCCAAATAACATTGTAGCATTTACAAATCTCATACAAACTCTTGTGCTGTAACTGAGTCTTCAACATTAAATTGCCAAAGTCTTTGTTTAGGCAGCAAAAATATAAAGAAAATGGGAGGTAATTAATTTCAGGCTTTGATATATGTCTTTTATTGTTTGAGCATCCCAGCTTGATGTTCACTTAGATATTGCCACTGAAACACTTGGTGTCCAAATGCCCTTTGCATGTCTGAAGTATGATCTGTCCTCAGTTCTCTATGTTTGTTGGAAAGCCTGGCTTCACATTCTATTCTCTGAGATTCTACCCCTGTCCTTCTTCTCCCACATGCTTGTCCCTTGGTTCCAGATTATATGGGCTCAATCAGGCCTTCGTTCTTTTTTCTGAGAAAGAAACATAGCAGCAGTCATTTAATATGAATGAACTCATGGTCCTCAAATTTCATCTGTGATAGTGACTGGTAGGTGGAGCCCTGTACAAAGTTCAGGTGCATATCACACAAAGAATCAAACTGTGGCGAAAATGTCAGCCCACATCTCATCCTCCAGGCAGCCGAAGAGCACAGAGGGTTGAGTTGGTCACCATAGTCTCATGAGTTTTGATGAGTTTACAGATAGGTGACCATGTAGGTACCCCAGGAGTGTGATGAGGAAGATGGCATCAAAAGTTATCTGATTGTTCATCCATGTCCTTTATGATATATCAGTAAACAAACATAAGCAAAAATTATTTTCAGATCTCTGACACCATGACACAAATCTAACAGCATTTTAGTGAGATGTTATGAGAACCCATGATTTTTTATCAGCCACGAGTGTATATGAGAACCTACTGCTTATGGCTGGTGTAACAAATTGCACAGTCTTGTGAGACAGTGACCTTAAGCTCTGGTATCTTATAAAATTTCTAGAAAGTTAGTCCCAGAACTGAACTGAATAGTGAGATGCTAATCTAGTGCCAGGCACAGAGTTGTTGGCTCCCCTGGAAGGATAGGTCCTGTACATCTAGGTGAACACAGGTGAGGTGGTCTATATTGAGAGCTAGAATAGCAACAACCAATGCGTCATCATGAATAACACTCTAAAAATCATTTACAAGATCTGCCAATCCACTCATACTTTTTCTTCTTCCTTATTCTGTGTTTGTCACATTTTCACTTTTTCAGGACATCTGTCACTCTGCCTGCTGAATTAATGGCTGCTGGAGAATGTCATCATCCTTCAGCACTGATTTCTGCAGAAGATTCCATGCAGGTTCTTGTGTTTGCAAAGCACATTGGCTCCTGGGTATAAAAATCAGACCTGTTCTAAAACTGTGTGCCCTCAGATGCACACAGCTAAAATGGGTTGCCTAATTTCATGTTCAAGTCTTTTATCTGTGTTTTTCTTGGCTCTTCGGTGTCCTTTCTACTCTGAATGTTCTTCAATATATTCTTCTTTTTAATATTTATTTCTTTTATGTGTGTGTGCATGCATGTGCACACGTGCACTCACTCACACACAGGGGTGGGAGCATACAGACCACAGCATGTGTATAGAGGTCAGAGAGCACAACTAGGGGAAGCAGAAACTCTCCTTCAACCATGTAGGTCCTAAGTTGAAATTCAGATGCTTAACTTAGTGCCAGGCATCTTTACTCGCTTAGCTATCTTTACAGCCATCTTCAAATATCTTCTGCAGCCAACAGGTAAGGACAAAATCTTTCTTCAAGTCTCTCCATACTGTCTGAGTTCTAGAAAAGATCATCTGAACTTACCATCATCACAGAGCCCATCGATTTGACCTCACCATGTCTGCTACCATTTTTATATCCTGTGTTTTTACTTCTATTGGTATTTTCCACTTTCATTTCTCGGGATGGGTATTTTTTAACTCAATTTATTTTTTTAATTTCTTTTTTTATTTTTGTTTTGTTGTACTTTTTGGTTGGTTGGTTGCTTAATTTGTAGTTTTTGAGACAGGATTTCTCTGTATATTCCTAGCTGTTCTAGAACTCTCTCTGTAAGCCAGGTTGGCCTCAGACACACAAAGATCTGCCTACCTTTGCCTCCCAAGTACTAGAATTAAAGTTGTCCACCACCACTGCCCAGCTAATTTTCTCTTTAACAGACAAAATTAACCTTCATTTTAAAATTTTCCTTCTAAAAAGTCAGTGACAGCTCCCTGCTCCCACTGTAAAAAGTTCTACAAGAAGACCAAGCTACACAACTATAACGTATATTCAGAGGGCCTAGGTCAGAACCATGAAGGCTCCCTGACTGTCACTTCAGTCTCAATGAGCCCCTATGAATCCAAGTTAGTTGATTGTGTGGTTTTCTTATGCTGTCCTTGACTACTCTGGCTCCTAATATCCTTTCTCTCCCTCTTCCACAGGATTCCCTGAACTTCCCTTAAAGCTTAGCTGTGGGTCTCTGCATCTGTTTTCATCAGTAGCTAGAAGAAGCCTCTCTGATGACAGTTACGCTAGGCTCATATATATGAATATAGCAGAATATCATTAGAGAGCATGGTGTTGACTTTTTCTGGTTGCGTTTGGTTCTATCCTAGGTCTCTGGGCTATCCAGCCTCTGGTTCCCAACCCTCCAGGCAGCATCTTGGTTGGGCTCCCTCCCATAGCACGAGTCTCAATCTGGACCAGTCATTAGTTGGCCACGCCCTCATTTCTGTGCCACCTTTACCCCAGCATATCATGCAAGCAGGACAAATTATAGATCAAAAGTTTTGTGGCTGGGTTGATGTCCCAATCCTTCCACTGGAAGTCTTACCTGGTTACAGGAGATGGCCAATTCGGGCTCCACATCCCCTATTACTAGGAGTCCTAGCTAGGGTTACCCTTGTAGATTCCGAGGAGTTTCCATTGCACTAGGCTTCTAGCTCATCCCAGAGATGCCCCTGATTCCATTCATCTCTCCCAGTACTCTTACCCTCCATCCTCCTCCCACCTGATCCCTTCTCCCATCCCCACTGGCCCCAGTCCACCTGAGCAATATATTCTATTTCCCCTTCTCAGGGAGATTCATGCATCCCCTTTGAGCAGTCCTTGATACTTAGCCTTTATTTTTAAAAAGCTACATAATAAAATATCTTTTCATTTTTCAATTGAATAACCTTTTGTCCCAATATGCTTGTTTGGAGAATCTTTACTCTGATCATGAGGGCTTCTTTGTAGTCTGTAATTGACCAAATTTTTGTAAGCAGATGATGGAAGTATAAAATCATCCTGAACATCCATCTATCAACACATAATCAGGCAGTTATCTTTCTATGTAGACATCGATCCTCATGCTATTCATACCTCAAATATCATTGTGATGACATATTTTTCTAAAAATATCTCGTCTTCAAAGAAAATGAACTTCTTTTGCCAGACCATGCCATGGAGTCAATAGTATGCCTTTTGATCATTTAAGACTAGTATGCAACTTGCTGTCCTAATGTGAACTCAACCTGTTTAGGTTTAATCTCCCTTTAAAAGCACAATGTAGCCAACTTTACTATGCCTTGGATTCCCATGCAATCAACATTGCAATGTAAGCTAAATGTAAAGCTTAATCTTAAATTATGTACAACCCAGAATAATCTATGGTGTCTTGTGATAACCATTTGTTGAAAGCAGACAACAGAGTAAAAGCATCCTTAAACAAAACAAATATCCATAAATATTGGAAGCATCATGGTATGGGTAAGTGACATCTATTTAAGGTTTTTAGTGTTACTCTGGATCAGTTAGGGTCAGTAACTTCTTCCCTTGTAAAACTCTATTAAAGACATTTGCTTTTTAAAAAACAAAAACCTTGTTTCTTTCCAGTACTATGTTTTCTGGGCTGTTCAATAATGCATAGAAAAACTTTTTGTTAGGGACAGGCACAAGACACAGGCCAATGCATCAGATAGGCAAGAAGGATGGACAGAACAGATACACACACCAACACACACACACACCAGAGTACACACAGGCCAATAACTACAAACTACAGACAGATGGAAGACACAGGAAGAAAAGTGGAAATTTTAAAGAACTTAATCTTGTTCAAAATGTTCCAAGAGGAAGCCTTCCTGTTTTCATCTCTTAATGTGATGTTGACACATTTTGGTGCCCTCCCTGAGGTTTATTTAAGTGTTCATGGATAGACTTCAGTTTATCATCTCAGGCATTTTGGTAGTGAAGGGCAGAAGGTGTCAAGCCAGAGTAGTATGCAACTAAAGGTAGTTACTGAAAATGGCACAGTGCTGACTCTTTCTTGACTCTAAAAACAGCAAGGAAGGATCTTAGAAGGCCCTGGAGATGATGTGCTGGTTGTGTCTGAAAATCTGAGAAATAGTGAAAAGGAAAATTCAAGATGGTGTTGTAAAATGGATTTTAAAAGTATAGTTATCATAATAATAAATAGCATCACATAAAAACCTGTGACTATGGAGAGCTCCCACTGCTATGAACATGTCACCAGTGCTGGAGAAGCAGCAGAGAGCATCGCCAACAGCCTTCTGCAATGGCCTACAAATTCTACAAGTGAATGAAAAACTATTCAATCCAAATATTTAACATATCATAAACTTTAAAGTCTCAAGTTAAAATATATTCATCTATGCTGCTTTTTTCTAGTCAATAAATCTATTGTGAATCTGATCAGACTCATTCAATAATTTAGTACTTATACATTTTATGAATTATTAAGACTAAACATATTTGTATAGTGTTGCCTAAAACTAAATCATTGCAAAGTTTATGCCTTGAAAAGAATCCTATGCCTGCAAGAGATAGATTACAAGTGATTAATGACTCTCTTAGTTGAGTATTATCATTTGCTATAATTGAATTACTTTAAGAATTTGGCCCAGTATTCTGCCATTATTAAATATGTACAGAAGAGTACAAGTAAAACATGCCAGAGAAACAATGTCTTTGACCTTCAAAAACTCACAGTTTAATTACTTAGCCAATCCAATTTATGATCAACAATGCAGAACAACTTTG
Source organism: Mastomys natalensis (assembly GCA_021653895.1). NCBI lineage: Eukaryota > Metazoa > Chordata > Mammalia > Rodentia > Muridae > Mastomys > Mastomys natalensis. The sequence continues at coordinate 48,137 of JAJTUV010002375.1, read as the reverse complement.
CAGCATTAGATATACATCATGTGCACTATATTTGGGAACCTTCCAAACTGGCTCTTTGAGCCATTGTAACAAATATCTTTCATTGTTGCATATTTTAACTTCGGGTGATTCTCTTATCTATGATAGTTTTTCTCAAAACACCTCTTTCCAGATGAACAGATTACTGTGTCTTCAGCATTGTCCATTTGAAATATGAAAGACAGTGTTCCTTTAATGAAATTTCTAATCTGAATAACTTTTTCAATTAACTATAGAAAGTTGATTAACTGCATTGGAAAATCATAGAGTGGGTGTGATTGAGTGTGTATTACACTGAATTACTTCAAAATAAGTATGTTTTCAGATACTTTATGACTTATAAGATTGATTAGTGGATTGTATTAGCAGAAGACCTTTTTAGATGTCTTTTTCTCCCAAATTTAAAGACATTTATCTGACTTTGTAACAAGGGTTTTATTGTTGACATTTGTTTAATCAATTCTATATGATGTATATGTTGTATATAGTAATATTTACCCATTTCAGGGATACAACTCAAGTAAGTGTCTGCATTGTCAGTATAATTCAGTTTTGAAACATTTCTGTTGCCTCTATTGTATTTTGCACAGGACATTGTATATTTTTCTCTTTCCTCTTCTTCTTTTTGTTTTACTTTGGTTTGATTTGGCTTTTGAAATAGGGACTAGGAGTCCTCATGTAGCCCAGACTGACCTCCAGCTCATTATGTAGCTAAGGATGACCTTAAATTTCTAATCCTCCTGCTGCAGTTTCCAAATGCTGAGATCGAAAGGTTTATATATGCTGGGGATTGAACCTAGGGTCTCACATATACTGGTCAAGCACTGTACCAAGTCAGTCAGCAACACCCCCAGCCAACAAGTTAACGATATCCCCAGGTCTGCCCTAGACAAATACTTACTTTCTAACTTCTGAATTTGCTGTATTTGGACATTTAACATAATAATATAAACCACATGACAGATGTTAGACCAAATCTACTGAGAAAACGAAGTTAAAGCAACTGGACTGCGATTCATTTGCTTCTCCCAAACGATGGAGTGAGATTTGACTCTCCTCTCAATACTGAAAATAGAAGTCATAGAAAATACAATAATACCCAACAGGTAGTACTTATCTATGGAGGATAAACATGATTTGAGATTGTTAACAGGGCCCCTGCTTGTGAGGCGGGGCTGTTTTGCAACATCATGTATGCCATCTGGCCTCTGGTGAAGCCCAAGATCATCAAAAAGAGGACCAAGAAGTTTGTCAGGCACCAGTCAGACCGATATGTGAAAATTAAGAAAAATTAAATAAATAAATAAATAAATAAGAAAATTAAGCAAAACTGGCGGAAACCCAGAAGTATCGACAATAGGATGTGGAGAAGATTCAAGGACCAGATCCTGATGCCCAACATTGGTTACGGGAGCAACAAGAAAACCAGGGACATACTGCCTAGAGACTTCCAGAAGTTTCTGGTCCACAACATCAAGGAGCTGGAAGTGCTGCTGATGTGCAACAGATATTACTGTGCAGAGATTGCTCACTATGTGTCCTCTAAGAACCGAAAAGCCATTGTTGAAAGAACAGCACAGCTGGCCATCAGAATCACCAATCCCAACTCCAGGCTATGCAGCGAAGAAAATGAATAGATGGCTTGTGTGCATGTTGTATGTTTAAATAAAAACCACAAAAATGGCAAAAAAAAAAAAAAAAAAAGGAAGGAAGGAAGGGCAAAAGAAAGAAGGAAAGGAAGGAAGGAAGGAACAAAGGAAGGAAGAAAGGAAGGAAGGAACAAAGGAAGGAAGGAAGGAAGGAAGGAAGGAAGGAAGGAAGGAAGAAAAGATTGCAAACAGAAGTAAATATATATATATATATATATATATATATATATATATATATATTCCATAGATTTGTGGGGTAAAATGTCTGATACGTACAATGCATCATGGGGTATGAAATGGGTATGTTCCATGACCTAAAAGATACATTTTTCCCTTAGAAACCCTACAACCAAAGACCAGACACTAGAATCTGCTCACACTTCTCAATTCAGGGTCCTCAATTCAGGTTGGCAAATATATTACCCAAAGTTCTCTACCTCGGTCTCTGGCTGCCAATTTCCAGATGGGAGAGCTAGACTAGTGTCTGAAACCATTCTTTTTCTAATCAATACTTCCTTCCATTTCATCGGTTACAAATGTAAAATCTCATTAAACTTCCTCATGGACTGAACTGTGTCTGCTCACATTTTATGTGATGCAGTTCTATTGCCTAATACAACAGTATTTGGAAATGGGGCCCTTAAGGAGGTAATAGCTAATCTCCTTATAAGAAGAAAGAGTATGTGTACCTGAGGAAAAGGGGAGGAGCATGGCCATTTAACAAGAAGTGGGACATCCACAAACCCAAAAGAAATACCTTAGGAGAAACCAAAGCTTCTCACAACTTAATTTGGACGTCTTCCCCGGTCCCTGGAAAAGCACATTTCTTATTGAAGTTCCAGTCTATTAGTATTTTTGTTATGGTAGCACTAGCTGACTTCTAGAAACTTCTTATGATCCTAAATTTCTCTCAACATTGCTTCCCGGAGAGCTTTAAGTACATATTTAAGAGTAGAGCTCAGCATATTAGCTTAATTAAGAAATTATTTCTCAGTTTACGGGATCAGATAAGAAAACATGCCATTTCTTTTCCATGAAGTCACTTATGCAGAAAAATACACTTATTTTCAAGAGTGGCTATTACACAAACCATAATGTCCCCATCCTCTTAGGCTCTTATGACAATAAAGTTCTAGATAAATGGAAGAGAAAAGGGCTCTGCTGTTCCTCAGGGTTCTCTGAGTTTTAAATACACAAACATGAAATAGTAAAGATACATCCGTTCTGCTAACTCCATGTCTCCAAGTTACTAGAGCTTTCTTTGTCTGGTTATAAGAATGGCCTTTTATTTGTCTCCACAGATGGACCAGCATCTCCCTAAACCAATGATCACACTTCTGTTATTGACTCAAACTATCCTAAAGATAGAAAATGAGGAATATACTTTGGAAGTATCAAATGGATTGAGCATTTGATCTGTAGAGCAGAGGGCAAGGCATTCAAGAGATAATCAGTCTAGGCAAAATGAGACAGTCCGTGCAAGCAGAAGCTGAGATACCAAAGAGATATGAAACAATAACACCCCCTCCTCTCTGTGTGTATATATGTGTGTGTGTGTTTTACACATCTATGTGAATATACATGTGCATGTGTGTGAACAGAGACTAGAGAAACTGAATCTGCAAAAGAAGCTAGAGGTTCTTTAAATACTTTTGCACCTATTGATGTGCAAATGAAAGTTGGAGAATACGCTGACTAGATTTATGTCAACTTGACACAAGCTAGATATATCTTAGAGCTCGACTCATGAGAAAAAGCCCCCACTAGCTTGTCCTGTGGATAAGTTTGTGGTGCATTTTCTTTATTGATGATTGAGGCAAGGGGGTGCAGCTTACTATGGGCAATGCCACACCAGGACTGGTGTTCCTGGGTGCCATAAGAAAGCAGGCTGAGCAAGCTATGAGGAACAAGCCAGTAAACAGCATTCCTCCATGGTTGCTGCATCAGTTCCTGTCATCAGATTCCTGCCCTGCTTTGAGTTCCTGTCCTGAATTCCTAGATGATGGACTGTGATGTGTTCATGGAAGTGAAATAAAGCCTCTGCTCTACAAGTTACTATGGTTATGGTATTTGATCACAGCTATAGGGACCATAACTAACAGTAACTGTCTTTTTTTTTTTTTTTAAGATTTACTGAAGACAGTCTGCATTTATTGAGAGTTAAATTTCTTCCTGATACTTAATAAGATTCTCAATATAATTCTATGGCTAGATATAACAAACCAATGCTTCCATCTACCGTTTTAGCACTATAAAGAATAAATTGGAAACCTCTGAAATCAATAAAATATGAAGAATTCTCTTCTATATATCCTTCTCTTGATATTCTCTCCCCTAAAGAAACACCTTGATTAAAACATAAAAAAAAGTTGTGGTTGTATATTGTTTAAGTGATAAATTGCATAAACATGTCAGGGACTCAACAAGTTAATTTAGTTATTTTGAGCTTTCTGTCACATTCTTAGATTTATTGCCCTGAGAAATAATAATACATACCAAGGCTTGAGAGATAACTCTTTATATATCTAAAGCAGAAAATAAATTTGATTCCAGAATCTAGGGCACAAGAGAAATCACTCAAGATCAACAAGAACAAAGCAGGATTTTCTTGTCTGAATAGCATCCAAGAAGAGAATACATAAACAAAGCTATACAATTGAAAAAAGGATAAACAACTAATCTTGCTTCACTTTTTTATTACATGATTTATCTTTAATAAGAGTCTAAAAGCTCCCTTTGAGCCTCAAAAGCCATAAAAATAAATGTATAATATTAAATATACTATGCTCTTTAGAAAAGGCATGGGGAGGGGAGATGGCATTGATTGGTGCTTAAATAAAAATCTGAGAGAAATAGGCTTGTTTTCCTGGATTCCCTGAAAGCAGGTGTTCCATATTGTTTATTAAGAGTAGTTACAAGTTGTCTTAATAACTGGGAAAAACAGGTATGAAGCATTAGCTCATGATGTTACAAAACAAAATGAATACAGAAAGAGACATCGGTGTTTTGTTGGTCACCGGCAGAATGTTAGAATGCTCTTCCATCACTCTCTTCCTAGCCCTTCCATCTAGGAAGTTGTAGCACTCATTTGAAAGGACCTTTGTGCCATAGGTTGAAATAGTAACAGGTGTAAGCATAGCAATTGAAGGTCTGCAGGGTCTGTCTCTCACTTTGAGATACAGAATGGCCCAGCACTCAAGGTCCAAGCCAACCTGGCAAGGTTTCTCTGAGGTCCTGAGGCCAATCCTGCTCAGAAGAAGTACTCTCCCTAACTGGTCCTCTTACTTCTGGTGACAATGGGCTTCTTCTGCTGTGCAGAGTAAGCTAGAAAGACCAAGAATTGAGTTGAAACAGGGGTCGTGCTGATCCTAGGATTAGGCTGTCTACTTAGATAAGAAGACTCTTCTATTGGTCTTGCCTTGCTCTACAAGTATCTGAATCATAAGGAGAAAATCATATAGTAATGCAAAAGTGCTCTTCTGTCTACCTTCATCTTATTTTATAATTTCCCTAAGGAAAAGAGAAAAATCGGGCATGTTGTTGTCACATACTCATGATCCTACACTAAGGAAGCTGAGGCAGGAGAATTTCACATTTGAGGCCCACCTGCGCTTCAGTGTAAGACACTGTCTCAAAATACACAGACTGAAGGAGGAAGAAGAGAAGGGGAAGAAAAGGAAAGGATAAAATAGGAAGAGAATGGAAGGAATGAAGGAAAGAGGAAAAAAGAAAAGCAGGCAAGGTGGCTCAGTGAGTAAATGTGCTTCCTGCCTGATGACACCAACCTAAAACCTGTGCTCAGTCCCTAGCATCCATGTAAAGGTGGATGAGAACAGACTCCACAAAGCTGTCCTCTGACCTCCACACCTGCAGCATAACCTATGGCCACAGAAACTACACACACAATAAAACAGAGGCAGAGAAGAGTGGGAGAGAAAGCTCAGTGGACAAAGTCATCGGCATATGATTGTGAGAACAAGATTCATATTCAGCAGGTGTGGCAGCCCACCTGGAATCACAGCTCTTAGAAAACAATCCCACCAGTCCCATCTCTAGCTAGCTTGCTAGGTGGACTCTCCAAACTGGCAAGCTCTGAGTTCAGCAAGGAATCCTGCCTCCATAAGAAAAGTGGAGAACAATAGGAAGACACCAGGCATCTTCCTTTGGTGTCCATAAAAACATCTGAATGTACATCACATTCACCTTCCCGGATGAGCACATTCCACCATGTGTACACAGAATGCACATGTGTATACAGACAGACAAAGAGAAAAAGGAGAAAGGGCACGGGGAGGGAAAGGAAACAAGAAGGCACGGGGAAGGGAAAGGAAGGAAGAGAGGGGGAGAGGAGAGGAAAGAAAAGAAAGACAATTGGAGGAACGTGACCTTTTAAGTACAAATTAAAGAAGCTTAGAGTCCTAGATTCAAGCAAAAACTGTCAGTAGATTTTACTGTTTTCACTAGATTTACTGAATTTTTTAATTAAAAGATTCTTATATCTATAAATATGTATGCATTTCTTCAAGACATTTTGTTACTTTTATCTCAATCTAGCACTAATGCAGAATTATCTTTATCAGCATTGTGTTGTGTTATATTGCACTGAGTTTATACAACATCGTATGATTAATAGTGACAATAAAGAACATGGGCAACAGCACATTTTAAAAGTCAAATTCCCTTGTGTTCTTCAGTTTCTGTGTATATAAATACATGCACACAGTAAAAATTTATCATCCTCTTTTGACAAAAAAAAAAAAATATTTAAATTATCATTTTAACATGACAGTAAGAGGATTGTTCTGATAAACTTTCTTTCCAAAATGCATTATTCTACAGTTTCCTTTTACAAAAACCCAATTTATTTGTCTAAGAGGCATATAAGTAAATCTGCTGTGAATTTATGTTACTGGCTGTTGCTGTATATATTGTAAGTGAAACTGTTTTAAATCATTATAAAATCACCCAAAACTCTGGAAACTCCAATTTCTTCATCAGCACATGTTTTTTAGAAAAGCTACAGAAACATACCATTTATGGCCTCCTATATATTTCCAGACCTATGCTACTAATAAAGTCAGTACTACACTTCATTAGCAATTAAGGGGAAAAAACAGAATTTGTTAAATGCTGCAGATGAAGTTGCTGCTCAAGAATCCTAAGACTCCTCTTCCACAAGAACAAAGACTCATTGACTATTTCTTCAGGACCAACCCACCTAGGGATCTATCCTTTCTGCAGACACCAAACCTCAACACTGTTGCTGTTGTCAAGAGATGCTTGCTGACAAGAACCTGGAGTGGCTGTTCCTTGAGAGGTTCTATCAGCAACTGACCAGTGCAGATGCGAATGCTTGGAACCAACCATCACACCAAGCTCGGGGACACCAGTGTGGGAGCTGTCAGAAGGACTGGAGGAGTGGATTGGGATTGCAACCCTATAGGAAGAACAATGTCGGCTGGCGGAACCACCCAGTGCTCCCAGAGACTAGACCACCAACCAAGGAGTGCACAGGGAAGAATCCATGACTCCAGATACATATGTAGCAGAGGGTGGCCTTCTCTAACATCAGTGGGAGGGGAGGCCCTGGTCCTTTGGAGGTTTGATGCCCCTGCTTAACGAGATACTGGAGTGGTGGGATGGGAGTGTGTGGGTGGGTGGAGCAGCACCCTCATAGAGGCAAAGGGAAGAGGGGAGAGGGTGGGTGTGGGAATGGGGTTTATATAGGGGTAACCAGGAAGGAGGATATCATTTGAGAAGTAAATGAATGGAAAATTTAATTTAAAAGAAAAAAAAAAAAAGAAGTACCAACACTCAACAGCAACCTGGTGGATGTGTGATTGGAAACAAGAATTAAAAAGTAGAAAAAAGTACGACAGGGAAAGCATGGGTCATCTGTGTGATATGAACGCCTAAATCATTATCCTACCATCACAGTGTGCTAGGAGCATGTTAGATAGTAGACACGGAGTAAGGAAGGAGTCTAGAGGCGATCACTGTTTATACGGGCCAGGCCTCCTGCTCACTCAGCAATAACAGCCGAGTGCTTCCAACATAGATTTCCACCAAATCCAGTGAGAGCTAATAATGACATCTTTGGTGAGTGGGTGTTTATTAGTGCCAGGAACTGTTCTCATACTTCTACATGGATTATGTAATCTAACAAAGAACAGGCCCACGTGCTACTAGCCTGGATGTTACCAATGAGATACAGGTGTCTTATTTGTGCATCTAGTTACATCAAACAGTTCCCAAATGTTGAAGTCCAAGTGAAAACCACTCAGATTGATTTAAGAAACTTTTATTATAAGTACAGTCTACTTTTTAAAAATAACTGTATAAACTACAACCATTTCTACCATTTTTAAATACTTTTCCAAAACCTACTAGGTAGTTAGAGTTTGTGGCAGAACGAGGGCTGCAGATGCTCTTCACTCTTCAGTCAACAAATATTTTTTAATTAAGCCTTTGGAACAAAAATTGACTTTGGAAATGTAATCCCTAAAATGAGATGCAGATTCTCTGACTTTCACTAATCCTTTTTTTTTTTTTTTCAATTTACAATTACAGAATCTTTGGAAGCAGAGCAAGTACAGGAAGCAGCATGCCCGAGTTTCATCCCTTATCAGGCGGAGAAGAACAACAGTTTCCAAAATAAATATTATTTTGAAATCACTTTATACTAAGATTGCCAGAAGATGCTGTCAGAGCCTTACAGTGAAGAAACAAACATGTGGTATAATACACTCAGCCCCGAGATGAGCAGGGAATTATAGGCGCCAACTATAGACTGATAGCCAAGTCTGGAGAACCGGAGCTGATCAACTGGTTGATTGCTGGAATTCTGAAAATGTCTTTTTCTTAGGATGACTTAACTACATGTAATTTGCAATAATTTTAAATAGTCCACTTCTAATTACATCAGTGTACTAACTTGTCTAACACAATCTTAAAGTAGTTGCTAGACTATAGTATGCATCGCCCAGAGTTTGGATAAACTGAGAGTGAATACCGTTATCACTGACGGGAAAACAAAGACAGCTCATTTACTCTGAGGCAGCTCATTTACTCTGAATATATGATAAAGAAATGCAGTCGTTTGAAGATAGGGAACCTTAAATATAGCAGTCTGACATTTTCTGCCTACTACTGAAATGTAAAACTGTGGAGTCAATTTTCTAGATAAGATAACATCTAAAAGCCAAATATACTTTTCCCCATACAAAGCATCTAACTAAAGTACAACATTCACACTGAGGAGCCCACAAACATTTACAACACTGTACATGAAACCAAACTTACAGACCCTGTCTCTAAGTTGAAAAGGTTATTAAGAAAAAACATCCCAAAATCAAATTCTGGCCTCAACATATGCCCACCTGGGTGAGACACTTGCACACACATAACTACAACACACAAACACACACACTATAAGATATTTGGTATTTTTGGGATGGCAAGATGATTCCATGGTTAAGGTTCTTGCCATCAAACCTGACAGCCTAAGTTTGAACCTAAACAGCAGAAGGAGAGAAAGGGCCCCCCACCCCCCACCCATTGTCCTCCAATGTGGGCATACACACACACTATAAACAAATTAGTAAAAAAGAAAATTAAATGATACATGGTCAATCTTTTGCAAAATGAAGCTCTTTCATTTTGACAAATACTTCAGGAAACAAATAGCCGATAAAACTTAAGAGTATGTTCTTAGATAAAGAAAGTATTGGTAACACTTACTAATGAATTGCTACTGGCCCCATTATCCTTGGCCTGTCACTCTGGCTAAACTGTTGAACACTTTCACTCATAATGCCCAACATTAACAGTGATTCTGTGAGTAGAACGTAGAGAAGCCCTTGCTATCTTTCAGAGATGCTCTGTAGAACTCCTCCCAGTTACATGGCCAACAATGACTGAGTACTCAGTATAGTGGTTCTGTCCCAAACCCATTAGGTTTAACCTGCTTGAAGATAGTGTGGCTGTTTCAATATTATTTTAGAATTCTTGCAATGCAGCTTGACACAGGCTCCCCCAAGAGGGTACTATGTTTTGAACAGTGTTGAGTTAGGAATGAGAATTTTCCATGCATTAGGCACTTAGGGACATCCTAGTTCAGCCCCATCAACTTTCAAAGAAAACTGAAGCTAGTGGGGATAAGGAAATTGGCCTAGCTCTAATCTATATACGGAAAAAGCACCATGTGTCTAAATCCACTGCTGTTCTAAATAAGCTAGGTCGGAAAGGACTAGATTTGGGATTTTTTACACTATCCACTAGTGGGGTCTTGGGAAGAAAACAGTCCAAAGCAACAGCACACTGAGTGCTTATCTCTACTCTGCAGGGAAATAACATTGTTTCCTTTTGCTAAATGGTAAAGAAGTCATGTTTATATTAATTAATTTTGCTTACATTTATCATGAACTTTTCTACCAAAACCCCACCATTCATTACAGCAGAGGTCATCATTTAGCTCCTGTTAATGAGTTGACGGGCATGAACTACCTCTAGTTAATCAGTTAACAAGAAGCTAGTGTTTTGACAAAGATTTTTGTATGTGAAAAACAATTAATTTTCAGAACCTGCTTCAGTCAGCTCTTATGTAACAACCCATAATAGTCAACCAGGGGTCATTCACCTCATGACATCTCTGTATTAAGAACATACGATTTCTGTAATGAAGACAACCAAACATTTTTTACTTCTGCTAATAAATGATAACCCAATAGTACAACAACTTTAAAGAACAGACTAGTAGCAAAAATATAAATAATGATTTAAAAACAGAAAATTCTCTGTTTGCTACAAACCCTGCCTTTGATAATGAATATGTAATTTGAAGGTAACCTTTGCATAGACTATTGTATGTAGGAAACCACTGGTTTAATGTCTTTCAGAGTTATCAGCTTTTGAAGCATAATTGCTAGTACTTTATGTTTGTCTATGTTATATATATATATATATATATATATATATATATATATATATATATATTTGCTTTGTTTCTATCATAAAACAATCATGGCTTCCAAAATAAATAACATGTAGCAAAGATAAAGGAACTTTCAAGTTTTTAACAAAAATTGAGCAAAAGAAAATTAGTTCAAGGAAGTATAAAAAACGGATGGAGAGACAGAAGGCCTTAAAATATGTTAACGATCTTACAGATGAAGATATGTAGCTATGTTAATAACGAGAAATGTAATTTCAAAATCAATGACCCAGATTTGGTTTTAGAGGTTTTGTTGTTTTGTTTTGTTTTAGAGGAATATTTCTAAAACTAATATTACTTTCTGATTAAAAAATATTTAATATGAAGATTGTAAATTAATTTAGCTTCAGGCTTTTTTAATTAAGCTTTGGTTAAATGCTATATTTTAATTTTAAAATATTGTGCAAAGTGTTATCCTCTGTTCGGTAAAATTATTTTTACCTAACCCTCTTTTTTAATGTTTACAATAAATTACATTAAATAAGATCTTATATTACTTTAAATTCTACTTAACAAATATTTTGCCTTGGTTATTTTTGCTACTTAGACTTGGCTTTTTTTTTTTTCATGGTTGGACTTTTTATCTGTGCCTTTCAGAACAGAAGAGTTCTGTTCTGTTCACCAGCTTCAGAGACTCTGGGAAGCTGACTGTTCTATGCCATGAGGTCCTGAGCCAAATGTGACTAAATAATACTCCCACAGCAGGTGTGCCTGAGACCATGGGCATAGTCTCTAGAAAAATGGCCTCAAACATCTCACAAGCCTTTCAAAGAGAATTGTTCTCTACACTCTTGAACTACCTCCCACATCCAGTAATTACCGTCTGTGATGGCTAATTCTGCAGGTCCTGCCTTTTCTCCTCCAGGGAAAAAGACTTTACCACTCACCAGGAACCAAACCAACTGAATGAGCTGAAAGCTGCTATTCCTGTGATGAATTCAGTGTCCTCTAGCAGACAAGTCCGTTTCAAGCAATTCCTAGGTCAGAGGAAAGTGAGCATGACTCACAAAGAGATCTCCTGTGAGGTGGATGAGGATCTGCCTTGCCTGGTGGACTCCGACTCTTAGGAACACAAAGCTCTGGGGTACTTTCTGACTGAAGAAGTTGCCAAGGAGGATGGGAGGTGCTACTGAAGCAGCTGGGTCTTTAGGGGGAAAGAGCCAAGAAAGTAAAGGAAGCTGCATCCAGTTCTCTGTATGGAAAAATACTGACATCTGGAAAGACCATTAAAGGCTGCCTGTCTTACAGCTACTCAAGACAAGTGAAACCAACTTGTTCAAAATAAAAAGTAGCTAAGATTTGAATGCATGGCTGATGAAAATGGCCACCCAAGGACACTGCAGGGTTTGGAAGAACAGAGCCTATAAGAAGAACCTGTAAGATTCACCACTGGAACACAGACTCAGTGGTTTTCCAGAGTAAACTTCTTGCTATTGTAAGTGACATGTCACCATCCCAGGCAGATGGAAGACTTGAGACTGTTGCTTAGACATGCCCAGACAGCCAGCCACAACCCTGAGTTCTGACAGCTTTAGGTATTTTCCCTACTGAGGACCCAAGACTATCACTTCCCAAAAACTTTACAAGGAGTTTGGTGTGGGTGACTCTTGGGTCTAGAATAACCAATGTTAATGAAATACTTACTCTGAAATAGGCTTTCTTCTCATGCTGTGAGAAAGGATAATCAGTACCAGCTTTTATGTTGATCGAGTTGGTTTGTTTCTTGATTTGGAAATTGAAAGTGAGAGATCTTTTAGTATTCCCAAGAGTCCCATCACTATTAGAATGGAATATAGCCAATGAATTGACTGGCGGTTTATTTAATTTGTATTTAATTACTGTAGTTCTTTGTGAATTCTGTATATTGGTCCCTTAAATGAAGCATAACTATTAAAGATTTTCAAATTCAGAGATTTTTTTTCCTTTAATTGTAATTTTTACAAGTTTATACAAAGATATAAATACAACTCTCTGACTCTATTTAGTGTTGCTTGTATGAATGATTTCAGGGCTGACAACTTGACATTGGATAAACAATTAAGGGGATCATCTCTGCAGAAGACTACTTCTCCCACTCTCAGCATTCCTCAGTTGCCTAGAAGTGAGGCTCCATAGATTTCCCCCTTCTATGCTGGCAACACTAGATGTATTCCTTGTTCAAGATAAGGAGAGATTATGAGTCTGTGATAGTTTGCATACGCTTGGCCCAGGAAGTGGCATGATTAGAAGCTGTGGCCCTGTTGGAGTAGGTGTGTCACTGTGGGTGTGGGCTATAAGACTCTCATCCTAGCTGCCTAGAAGCCAGTATTCTGCTAGCAGCCTTCATATGAAGATGTAGAACTCTCAGCTTCTCCTGCACCATGCCTGCCTGGATGCTGCCATGTTCCTGCCTTGATGACAAAAGACTGAACCTCTGAATCTGTAAAATGTTCAATAAAATGTTCTTATAAGAGTTGCCTTGGTCATGGTATCTGTTCACAGCAGTAAAACCCTGAGACAGAGTCCAAAGCCAGCTTAGACTATATAGTAAATTTGAGACCAGGTCTTGTCTCAAAAACAAACAAAAAGACCTTACAAATTTAATAGAATCATTCATTGTTCTTTTTACTAGTGAGAGTATGTGCTACAACCACCTCACTTAAAAAGGAAATCATTGGTTCACACAGTCCTTTCTTATAACTATCAGGTGTGATGTGTAATGACTGTAATAATAGTTCTCTCTCCCCTCCTCCTCCCCATTATGTCCACAAAACATCAGCATCGATTATTCCCTGGGAACTCTGTCTGCTTCTTTAGTGTTCCTTATCCACACCAAGTAAAAAGCTATGGTTGTCTGTGCTAATTTCTATCAGATTATATATGATAGGCACAAAAGATAGGTGAAGTAGAGAGATACTTGATGTTCAGCCTTTTGTCCAAAATTATTCACTCCAATTAACTGGAATGCTGTGATGTTCTCTGTATCTAAAAACACTCATTTTCTAGCCCAGTGGGTTTAGGATCTCAGAAAGCCTTGTTTGCTTCCTATTCTGAGCAGACAAAAGTATAATTTTACAAATCTCTCTAAGAAATATTATAAACACTTTGTGTTAAGCAATCATTCGTTCATTTGTTCAAGCTATAATAATCTATGCCTGTATTAAGAGCTAACGGCACCTAAATAAATAAAACAAATCTCCTCCTCTGGAAGCACATACTTTAGTTAAAGAAGCAGTAAATATGCAAATCTCGACAGTTTCATTTACTAACAGAGCTGTGCACAGAGCCTAAAGACATGTAGGTTTCTGGAGATCATTCATGAAACTTTCCACTAGCATGGTGCCAGCATATATTAGGGGCTCAATAATTTACTAAATAACAAGCGAGTTGACTTTTGGTCTAGCAGTTTAAAAGATGTCCAGAGAATTAAACACAAGATGGGAAAGTACAAAAGACCAGAAATAATTTTAATAAAAATCCTTCAGCTTGGCCCTGGTATGGGCAACATCATAGTTAGGTAAATGCAGTCACAGTAGGCCACCTTTACTCCTAGAGGCATTTTATATAGGTCTGGGAATTTGAGCTTCACCTGAGAAATATGAGGAATGTATTTGCATTTTATAAAACTGAAAAAATTTGCAGAGGAAACAGATATGATGTATATGAACACATCATAAAAACATAATATGATCCCTGCAAACAAAGCCCAAGCATTTCCAAAAAAAGAAGAAACAAAAAAGTGATCATTTGTAGCATAAGATAAGATAAAGGGAAGTATCTACAACGGTCTTGGAATTCTAGCTTGGGAAAGTTAACTGGTTAGGATACCATGAGAGTTTGAGAAAAATGCACAAAGGTATTATAGGTGAATTTGTGCCCCCCCAAAATCTGCATATTAAAATCTATGCCCTGATGTCATAGTACTTGGAAGTAAAGCTCTCAGAGATTACAAGGGTAGAATCCTTATCAAAGGGATTAGTGTCCTTGCATAGAGGCCTCAGAAAACTCACAAGCTCCTTTTTCATGTACAATTACAATGAAAAGATGTTTTTCAAATCATGAATCAGGAAATTAGACCTACAGAGTAGTGAATTTACCCAACATTTAATCTGCCAGTACTTTGGCGGTAGACTTCCTAACCTCAGCACTGCAATAAATAAGTGCTGTTCAAAAGCCAACCCACTGAAGTATTTTTTTTTTTAATAGCAACCCATATGGCTTAAGATAAAGCAAAATGAAAACATCACATACAATTTTGAACATACTAGGCTTTAAATATTTGTGTAATTTCTACCAGTATGCATTCAGAGAGTTACAAGAAAAGATACCAATCAGATGCCTGGGACCTGTTTTGCTCCACCCAAAAAGAAGTTGTGGTAGGGAAGGGCAAACTCTTCCATGCTGGTATTTGGCAAAAGTAAGCAGATAAAAGCAACAGCAGGTGGTCCTCTAGTGTTTGAGACCTCAGACTGCAGGATCCTGAGCCCAATAAGATCTGTGTGGCTCTAATGAAAATAGGTAAGAAAACACCTTTTGGGAGGAGCCTGTTACTGTGCCTAATGCAATAACACCAGGCATGGCAGCACAGGAGATTATCTCCCAATGAACTCTGAACCTAAGTATCCTGATTTCATGGGACTAATAACCATCATTGGTTTGGAGCTAATAACAGCCATTTGGTTGAACCAATCACAGTCTTGCCTTTTAGTTGGTAAGTCCTTCAGCTAGAACACCAGAAATATTTCCTTCCTGACATAGGTATAGATGTTGCATCAAAGCATGGGATGAAGTATAAAATAAACTCTATTCAACAGTATTGACTATCCAGAAAAATAGATGTTATAAAAATAAATAAATAAAAGAAAGTGAGTTTTAAAACAAACAGCACTGGGCTGAGCTATAATCCTCACCTTCAGCAGTCAGGGCAAATAGCTATACTCATCACATAGAGTATCTCTATGCATCCAAGGAAAGTTCTAGACAGCTTATACTGTGTAAAGGTAATCCACCTGGCTAATGGCTAATAATTCTTGGGTTCAAGACATTCATGGAAGCAAAGGAGAATCCAATAGCTGCCAATTATAGATTTAAATTTCTTTGTCTCCTACTTTTTCTTATTTACATATTAATGAACATTAAGATGTCTGCTAACAATAAAAGCTTATTAACATAATTTTAGCAGTCCTTCACCAGTACCTAAAAAAACACACACACAGGTGCCTCCCTCTACTCTCGCTGAGAACCAAATAGGACACATACAAGCCAGTGAGATGGTGCAGCAAGTGAAGATACTCACTTCCAAATCATAAAACTTGAATTCAATTTGTGGTACACACATGGTGGAAGGAGAGAACAAATTTCCAGCAGTTGTCCTCTAACCTCCACACAGGACTGTGGCACAGAATCACACACACACGAGAGAGAGAAGAGAGAGAGAGAGAGAGAGAGAGAGAGAGAGAGAGAGAGAGAGAGAGAGAGAGAGAGAGATAAGCAAATAAAAAAAAAGGTAACCTAAAAATCTTTAAAGATAGCCCAGCCTACTAAACATAAAAATTTTGAGTCATTACTTTCCATATACTATTTGAAACTGTGAGCATTAGATAGATGGCTTAAGGATATGGGAAAAGGCTCCGGCTCCGGCACCAGCATGGCGGCAGCCATAGGTGCTGCGGGCTGTCTCTCTGCACTGTGTGGCATGCCGGCAGGTCATTTCCTGTCTAGGCAGCTCTCTTTAAACACCTTTCCAGTAGCAGCCACTTCCTTTTTGGCAGTGAAGACAGCTCTCAGCCACGGCTCTTTGTCACCAAGGGAAACAAGGCACAACTACTGTCTAACCAGCTTGAGCCATGCGCTGCAGACACAGTGCTACCTTTCCTCTCCAGCAAGTGGATGGGCAGCAGTACAGACCCTACAGCTTCTTCACCAAACTCACTGCAGAACAACTCTGGAAAGGTGCGTTAGCAGAGACTGGAGCTGGAGCAAGAAAAGGCAGAGGCAAAAGAACAAAGAGGAAGGAGAAGAAGGATTTGAACAGGGGCCAGATTATTGGTGAAGGGCGTTCTGGTTTCCTGTGGCCTGGTTTGAATGTTCCTCTTATAAAAAGTGGAGTAGTCCAGAACACTGGCCAAAGAAGTAAAGAAGAGCAGCAGAAGGTGGAGGCCAACATGGCCGAGCAGAGAGAAGAGTGGGACCGGAAGAGGAAGATAAAAGTTAAACGGGAGCGGCTGGAGTGGGAACACATGGGGAGGTGTCAGTATTGGCCCTCCAGACCCGGGGCCCAATGGAGACACATATGAAGACTTTGATACCAGGATTCTTGAGGTAAGAAATGTTTTCAATATGACAGCAAAAGAGGGAAGAAAGAAGACAGTCCATGTCCTGGTTGCTGTTGGGAATGGAAATGGGGCTTCAGGTTTTGCTATTGGGAAAGCCGCTGACCGGGCAGATGCTTTCAGAAAGGCAAAGAACCGAGCAAGTCATTACTTGTATTACATAGAACCATACGAAGGACATACAATATTCCATGATATTTCACTAAGATTCGAAAGGATATCAGGATGAAGAAACAACCCAGAGGTTACGGCCTCCGCTGCCACAGGGCCATTATCACCATCTGCAGCCTCATCGGCATCAAGGACATGTATGCGAGGGTCACTGGGTCCAAGAACATGCTCAACCTCACCTGGGGCCTCTTCTATGGGCTTGCCCGCCAGGAAACCCATCAACGTTTGGCCGATAAGAAGGGTCTTCATGTGGTGGAATTCCGGGAGGAATGTGGGCCTCTGCCTATTGTGGTCGCCTCCCCACATGGGGCCTTGAGTAAGGAGCGAGAGCCTGAACCTGAGGTTCCCAATACCAAACTGAACTGGCAAGAAGTGAAAGTCATGCAGGGAATGAAGTGCTCTGTGTGGTTTGATTTAAAGAGGCCTGCCACCTGAACGTCCAGGCCTGCCCCAGCCAGTGCATGCTGCTGACAGCACCTAGAAGACTCTACCCCTCACCTGGATGTGTTGTCTTTTTTATTTTTAAAAACACTCCAACCTTCTTTCTTTTCAAATAAATACTTATAGATTTAAAAAAAAAAAAAGGATATGGGAAAATGGCAGAGGATGAATCTATAGGAAAGATATATGTAGGAGGTAAAGAAAAGTTATAGTTTGAATTTCACTAGTCTCCCATTGGGCTCTTGGGTTTAGATGTTTCCTCTTCAAGTGGGATATCCCTTGAGGTGGGAAGCAGAGTGAAGGGAGGGTCATTAGAGGTTGACCTTTAAGGGTTATAGCCTAGTCGTGCTTTGGAGCAGTGCTATCTACTCCTAATCTGTCTGTCAACTGTGACTGACTGCCTCAAGCTCCCACTGTCATGGATAGAACTGGTTCTATCATAATAATTTCCTCACTGTGATGGACATGAACCTCTAAAACAAGAACCAATATAAATTCTTCCTTCCTTAAGTTACTTCTGTCCAACACTTGCTCAAAGTAACTAATCCAGCTAGTGTGCATAATAGAATGTGAGAAGAATCCAGAAAACTAGATGTTATAAAAATAAATAAGTAAAAGAGGGTGAGTTTTAAAACACACAGCACGGGACTGAGCTACAATCCTCAGTAAGTGTGATATCTGCCCCCCTCAAAAAGGTGAAATAAGAAAAAGAAGACTTATTTATCGATTACACATAAAATAAGTCATTAAGCTTTTGTTGTTGTTAAAACAGATTTCACAGTGTAATCCAGGCTGGCATCAAACTTCCAATCTTCCTTCTTCAACCTCCCAGATGCCAGGATTATAGGTATGAATCACCACAGCTCAATTGTTTACATAGTTTATCTCATTGGCCACTTTCAATCTTACAACCAGAGAACAGAGGCTCAGAGAAGTGTAACTTTCATAACATGGAAAAGAAGTCGAAATCAAATACAGGTATATCTGACTCATGAGTTCTTTTATGGATTAACTGAACTAAGATTTCCAGAAAATTTAAATTGTGTGGTAGTCTAACATGCAAAATGTCTATAGTGAGCTGTCTAACTTAGGCAAAATAAGCTAGGACACACCAAAGAATGTGTTGGTTTGCCATGAACAAGAAAGTATGCACGAAGGGCAGCAGTTTGTTGACTTGTATCTAAAAGGCCCCATGATTCCAGATTTCACATAGAAAGTTAGAGTCTCAGGTAGGTACATATATATCAACAATACTGTTACAATCTGAGGCTGGAGAGATGGCTCAGTGGTTAAGAGTACTGACTGCTCTTCTGAAGGTCCTGAGTTCAATTCCTGTCAACTACATGGTGGCTCACAACCATCTATAATGGGATCTGATGCCCTCTTCTGGAGTGTCTGAAGATAGCTACAATGTATACATAAAATAAATATATCTTTTTAAAACAAAGAATGTTACAATTCATGCTTTCATCTTCAGACTTTGGCAGCCAACACAATTAAAAGTTTACTGAAAGACATTCAAGAATCTGACCTGGTCACATAGACACAGAGTGGACAGAAGATAGATATCCAAGCACTGGCCATGGATGGATGCCACCACATGCATCATGGTGTTCCAAGAAAGATGGAGGACGCAGTGGAAAGACGGAAGAGGAAGCAAAGTCAAGGGGTTCATACACGGTGAGGTCCTGGCCTCGGATGCCACCAAGAGCCATGCCTGAGTCCATGGTCCTGCTGCAGTTGGGTCTGTGTTGATATCTGTGGCCCAAGTCACCACCAAAGGCCAAGCACATGACTATGGTCTGATCTTCTGAAGCATGGGAAAGGGCCTATCATTTAGATCCAAAGCTACAGGATCTCCCTGACTTAGGGAAACAACAGGATGTCTGAGAGGAGTCCCTGTGGAGGTCCAGTATAGTGTAGCAGAGGCCAAAACCTCAAAACAGACTAATGCCTCATTGCAATGAATATTTGCAAGATTGTATGGACAAAACATACACTGTGTGACACACTGTGACACTCTATGGCTTCTACAAGATTTTTTTAATTCTATTTTATTTTAATTTTTGTTGCTAAGGTGGAGGGTAGCTACAAAAGAACAGGGAGATGAGTAGGATTGGGGAGGATGATGTGAAATTCACAATCAATAAAAGTGAAAGGAAGAAAGAAAGGAAGAAAGAAAGGAAAGAAAGAAAGAAAGAAAGAAAAGAAAGAAAGAAAGAAAGAAAGAAAGAAGAAAAAAAGAAACCTATTGCCTGCCCCCTGCCTCTGAATTTTATAATTTAACTGTGCCTTTTCATTTTCCTACTAGCTCAGGTTAAAATCTTGTTCATTATAGTATAGTTATTTTGCTCATGCTATGATCAAATATCTAACAAAAAAAAAAATCATAAGAAAGTAAAGATCTACTTCAGCTCACAGTTTGGAGGAATATAGTTTGTTATCATGCAGAAGGCATAACAGCAAGAATATAAGGTGATTGGTCATGTTGTATCCATCCATAGTCAGAAAGCAAAGTGAGGTAGATGTTGATGCTCTGTTTCTTTCACATGTTCATTCAGTCAGATGCTAGTCCATGGAATGTGCTGCCATGTTAGAGTGTGTCTTCGTACCTCAGTCTCCTCAGGAACCTTCCTCACTGACATGTCCAGAGGTATGTCTCCATAGTGATGTTGAGTACCATCAAGTTTACAGTCAGCATTAACTATCACATCTACTATCTCTAAAAATCCACATTTCAGAACCAGATACAGGTTGCAAATCACTTATCCAAAGGTTCAAACTTTTGCATTCTAGCATTGTGTCACAAGAGGGAAATTCCACATCTAACCTCATGTGACTAAGAGCAAGCAAAATACTGGAACACTAAAAACATTGTGTAAAGTTCCCTGGGGCTATGTGAAGTATAAATGAATTTTATATTTAGACTTGTGTTCATACCTAAAATAACTTCTTATGTATATGTGCATATTCCAAATTCTGAAAAAAAAATCTAAAACCCAAATCTTTCTAATCCCAAGCATTTTATATCAGAGAAATTCAACAAGTATTTACTTCTATCCATGGCATTTTCACCCTGATCCTCATTTCATTCCTTTGCCTGGAATTCTATTTCCCCATAGTTTCTTGAGTAACTCCTACTAATGCTACAAGACACTCCATAAGTACCGTTTTTTTTCTTAAAACTGTTAAGTTAATTCAGATCTTCTTCCTACTAGCAAAAAACACTTCAGCCAACCATTATTCATATAACTTTAATTAAATGCTTAGAGTAAATATGATTCTTTAAGATCATAATCATTTCCTTAATTGCTGCATACATATGCATACATTATGGTGTCTTACAATAAAGTACCATGAAAATGTGCCCTAAATACCTGCTATTCACATGCGAAGCATTCTTTCCACTCTGGTCTTAAGTGAATTGTCACTAATTAAGGTTCATACTGTTAATCTCTCCTTGGACCATTAATGTCTTATTAGACAGCTGATTAATTGCTCTATAAAAGCATATTTTCTGATTAGCTTTCAGCATTTTACAGGTATAAAATATTTCTATAAATAGCTCTCTTATATTTACACATTAAGAACTAAAACAGACACATTTCCATAAGACTTTTTTATTCCGAAACATTTACTTAGACTCTGGAATAATGTCTAACTTTACAGAAATTGTTTGTGAAGGCTAACTTTCTTCATTTGACAGAAAGCTTAGAAGATGAGCAAGTCCACAACATGCAGCTGACAGCTATTCAAGTAAGGCTGTTGAAAATAAAATATGTGGGTGGGGAGCTTAGACATGGATCAAGATTGAAAAAGAGATGAGTCACTCATCTTGAAGGTATAATTGAAGTCATTAAAGCTTTACTCTCTGAGCTGATTAGTATGGAAGGCAATACAAATTCTGAAGGAAATTTTATCTAATAATATAAGTTAAAGAAGTGCCTAAAAGAGCATATTATAGAGAAGATACAATTTAACAGAAAATTTGGTTAATATGAAACAAGAATATTTTAAGAAGATAGTAGCATATCAGCTTCAGAAAAACAGGGAGAATGAAATCTAATTGAGTAACCTTTGATGCCTGCAGAAAGAGAGTTTCCAGGACTGATAAATGAAGACTGGAGAGTGATGTGGTGGGAAAGCTAAAGGGCTGGTTACTATCTGAGGGAGAGAAGTAGGAAAAGAAAAGGTAAGGAATGGAGCTCAAACTCGTATATTAGATAAATGAAGATTTAAAGTTCTCTTGCTTCAATGTTTTGTTTGCTAGTTCTCTGTGTTGCTGTGGTAGCCAAGCTACTGTGTGTATAATTTAAGGCATTCATGTTTCCTTCTGACTTCATACCAGTCTCCCACTCCCATCTCAACACCTCTGACAGTGTTCTTGTAAAGGTCAATATAATTCCATGCTATGTCTTGTCAAGAGATCATGACTCTGTCCTACTGTTTGAAATGTTATTGCATTTGAAATAATTGATCATTGATTTCTTTGTAAATTATTTCTCTTCTGACTTCTGTGATCCACCTATCTTGTTTTTCTTGTACTGCAGTAACGTGTTATTTTTTTTCTCTTTGCTTAGCCTCCAAATGTTAAGAGTACTCCACTCCTAACAGTTTGCCTCTATCCAAATCTCTATTCTCTTAAGGAATCTTGTGGCTTTACACATCACCTTTCTAACCTACATTGTACTCAGTTGTTCCCTTGAAGATCAGACTCATTTATCCAATTGCCGGCTTAACATCTTCACTGCCTATTTAACTATACGCCTCAAGCATTATACACTTAGTAGACAAGTATCTGTCTCTCAAGTCCCTGCTGTATTCTCTCTTAAGTTTTTACTCTCATGCCCACACTGAGCTCAGGACAAAAGTCTAGTGTCTTTCTCTCTTGATTTGTCTCTGTGTTCAATCCATCATCAGATTCTATTAACTCTGCTTTCAGAAAATTTCAAGAGTCCAACCATTTTGATTCATTTTCACTGCTACTACCCCAGTCTAAGTCACTATCAACTCCCATATGAACTATGATTTGGCCTTCTAACTGAATCCTCTTTAACACTTGTGTCTCACTCAGTCTAGTCTTCATGTGAAAGCCAAGAATTCACAAGAAGTATATCATTTCTCTGCCCTTCTCACCGTGTTTAAACTGAAACTTAAGACATTATACTTAAGTTTTTAAGTCATGTACCACCAGTCTAGTCATGTTTTTAAAATATATATTTGTGTGATACATATATACTACGTATTTTGATTTTATCCACCTCCTAGTCTCCCTCTCCCATGCCTCCCTATGTCCCTCTCCCAACTTCATGTCCTGCTTTTCTTATATTTTGTGCTACCCATATACCATGGGTGTTTTATCATCCACTGGTCAATCTATAAGAGGCAACAGCCCTAAAGAAAATTGACTGTACCTCTCTCAACATCCACCAACTGTCAATAGTTCCTTAGCTATATCTAGAGACTCCCCCATTGTGCTAGAATGTTGACTGGCTTTGTGTTGAGGCAGGTCTTACGCAGGCAACCGCAGCTGTTGTGGATTCATGAGTGCAGTCATCCTATTATGTCCACAAGACACTCTTTCCACCCCGCCCTTTCTCATTCTGAGAAATGAGATTCTCATTCTCATTTCCATCCCTACTCTGAGATGTTCTCTGAGCTTTGTCCGGAAAGAGTGTGTTATAGATATACCATATATGGCTAGCATTCCACAGACACTTATTCTGTTCAGTTTGTCCAGTTTTGAGTCTCTGTATTGATGTCATTCACTAGTATAAACAAACAAACAAACAATTCTCTAATGAGGACCAAGAGTTATACTAATCTATGGGTATAGGAAATATGTATTTAGAAGCTAGTTTGATAATGTGTCCATTTAGCAAAATAACAGTAGTAAGTATGAGGTGCCCAGACACAGATTGGTGGCCATATTCTGCTTTGTTTGATTGATTATTTGACTTATTCAGTCATTCATTTATTTTGAGAGTATAATTTAGTTGCAACTCCTGGTCAGATTTTGCAACTTTTCCCCTTGCTACTTTTTACCCTCCTTTAAAAGTTCTGGCCACCAATGCAATCTATATCCCCAATACTACTTGATATCCCTTTAGCCTACACTCTCTTCTGAAACCACTTATGGACTTTTTCTTGTTATTCAGATTGTCTTTACTGTTAGGTTTTTTTTTTTTTTTAAGAAAAGAATTTTCCTAATGAGTAACTCATTAAAAAGTACCATGAGCAAAGTTAACTTCTTCAAGCAGAGAAATTGAAATTGCATTCTGAACACTGCCTGCAAATAAAGCCCTTAATTTAGTTTATGACATTCTGCTGACCTCCCCTGAGTTCTGCTTGTCATCTGCACAAGACAAACAGGACAACTTTACAGAGGAGGTAATATGTGTCAATGTCCTTTGAGTGCTTCATGGTACTGCAGTGTCTGACATCTCTCTGGGAAGCCTCTGTTGCTTTGTCTCTCTTTACTGCTTGAGTAATAAAGAAAGCCACCGATTCAGAGCATGCAGCAAGTATTGCCCCATTTTTCAGTGAATAGGTCAGGGACCCACCATGAGCATAGCTGTTAATTGCTAAGTGTGTTCCTTCTGGCTGGTGCTCTGGCTTCTGTGGACACAGAAGCAGCTGCAGTGAGCAGTCTAAGTGCTAGATTTGTTATCCTCATGCTTGGGATCTGTGTTAGTTACTTTCTAGTTGATGTGATAAAATGCCATTACCAAATGTAACCTAAGGAAAAGAGACATTATTTTGGTTTACAGCTGCAGAGGGATCAAGTCTGTCACGGCAGGAAAAGCATGGCATGGCATGACAGCAGGAGGAGGAAGCTATCTGGTGACATTTTTCACCCACACACAGGAAGCAGAAGGAGAAGAAAAAGGTGGCAAGTCTGCAAACTCTCAAAGCTCACCTCTAGTGACATACTTCCTGCAGCAAGGCTCCCTGTTTGATGGTTCCATAACCTCCCCAAACAGAGCCACCAACTGAGGAAGAAGGGTTCACATTTTTATCCTATGGAGGACATTTCCCATTCAAACCACTGTGGTTTATAAAAGAAGAAAAACTTATTTACATATAACTGATTCTGAATCATTGCATCCAATAAGTTCAACATGCACTTCAGAATACAGATCCCCACTTGTATGTGAACAAATACAGAGTTTGACACACATGATCAGATACAATCATACACCTCTCATGACATTAAAAAGGCCTTTGGCTATCCTGTGTTTAGTGATCAAGACTTAAACTAACAGATTACACAATTAAACTGTGTGATGGTAAATCCTGAATGTCAGTTTTACTGTATCTGGATTCAATTAAGTCTCTGGGGGGTGGGGAGTTATGAAGGCATTACCAGGAAGGATTAACTTGGTGGAGAAAGATCCTTTAGTAAGTAGCCAGCACCTCCCCTCAGTTGCACAGCAGTCACAGTTGAAAGCAGTGCTACTTGCTCTCTTGCCTTAGCATCTAGCTAGTGAATGTGTCTGCCCTGTTGTTGCTGATGCCACAGCTGCCATCGCCACTGCCATCCTGGACTGAAGACCAGCATTTCTCCAGGAATTGCCCCAGCCCTTTAGCGCCAGATTGAGATGGTCAGGCATCCTACAACATGGATTGTACAGCTACAGGGTTCTCAGCCTCTCTAGCATGCAAACAGCCATTTTTTCACTGTTCAGGCTGCACTGGGTAAGCCAATCTAAAAATCACAAAGTATGATAATGATCATGCAAATTACATTGGCCAACCATATTGATTACTTGTCTCATTCCTGTGGCCAAAGACTTAAGAAAGAATGGGTTTATCATAGCTCACAGTTCAGCAGGATCATCATGATGAAAAGTCACAGCAGTACTTGGGGAGGCAGCTAGTCACATGGCATTCAATGTCAGAAAGTAGAGAGGTGAATGCCAGTACTCAGTTAGCTGTCCTTCTCTGGATGAAGTCTGGGACCCCAGGCCATGAAATGGTGCCACCTATATTTAGGGTGGGTTTTCTTACTTTAATTAACCTACTCTTGGAAATTCTTCACATATACACCCAGAGGTTTGTCTCTTCAGTGGTTCTACATCTCGTCAATTTGATAATCTGTATCAACCATCACACCAACAAATCTCAAATTGAAGTTCTTTGTGCTTTTTGAGTGTTTTCAGATTTATTTGTTTGATTTATTTGGTTTGGTGTGTGTGTGTGTGTGTGTGTGTGTGTGTGTGTGTGTGTGTGTGTGTAAGAGTAGGCATAAAATATCTCTCCATTCAAAAAGTTTTTTAAAGATTTGTTTATTATATACAGTGTTCTGCCTGCATGTATGCCTACAGGACAGAAGAGGGCACCAAATCTCATTACAGATGACTGTCTTTCATCTGTGGTTGCTGGGAATTGAACTCAGGACCTCTGAAAGAGCAGTCAGTGCTCTCAATCCCTGAGCCATCCCTCCAACCCCTGAGGAAATAATTTTTTACTTGTTTTTGTTTTTTGATTATCCCGTCTGTTGCCCATGATAATTACAATAATACCAAAAAAGTAGTGTATTATAAAAATCCTTTAAAAGATCATAAAAGAACATTAGACTAGCTATAGATTGTATCCTGCATGTATGAGATGAGATCTACCAAACGCCTGGAGAACTGGGCACAAGCAGACAGAGTTCAGAACCTTACAGGTTATAGTTGAGATCAATATTACATGTTAGTCTCACCCTGGTACTTACAATCTTGCTGAAAATATCTTAACTAAAAGCTATATAAAAAAAATTGAATGACTTAATCTCAGACTCTTTCCATCACACTAATTGAACATGCCCATGATTATTTTTGGTCAAGGAGAAGATTCATATGAAAGATAATTTGCCAAGGACATTGAGCAAAATTGCTCACTTATGTCAAAGATTACTGAAGACAGGATCTTGATTTTTCTTTAACTATATTTAGATATAGGGTTGTGTACTCAATGATTAACTTTCATATATAAAATAATGTTTGTCTTATTGGATTCAACAAAATCATTGTTCCTTAGCTGCAATACAAACCTACTTCATAGCTGTATAGGGATTGAATGTTTTTATTAAACTATAATAGTAAAATGATGCCTTTTAAAAAATACATTCTTCTCTTATATAATAAGTCCCTATGACAGTTTATCCTCCCTTCTCTCCTTCCAGCGCCTGCCATCCACCCTCTCCTCTGGGTTCCCTGACTCTTCATTTTCTCTTCAGAAAGGGGCAGGCCTCCAAGGGAGCACAACCAAAACTTGTTGGAGTGGTCAACCAATGTTTGGCGTAACTTGAGGCCCATGCCATGAGAGAAAGCCCATCCATGCCCTACCTTGCCAGGATGGCCAGGAACCTGAGACTGAATAGCCCAAAGACCAAGAGTATAACCAAACACAATTCTCTCTCCCTCTCTCTCTCCTCCCTCTCTCTCTCTCCTTCTTCCTCTCTCTCTCCTTCTCTCTTCTCTCTCTCTCTCTCTCTCTCTCTCTCTCTCTCTCTCTCTCTGGGGGGGGTTATTTATTTTATTTATCCTCTACAAATAAGTAAATATTTTATTTTATTTTATTTTATTTTATTTTATTTTATTTTATTTTACAAATGTCTTTAATCATTGGAGGATAAGATTAAACAAATTGACCATGACACTAAGGCTATAAAAGATAACTGTATTTTAATCAGATGTGTTTGAATTAACCTTGCTCTTTTAAACAGTTAATAAGATTATTTTCTACTGTTTTCTTTAGAAAATTTTCAAATGGAAGGACTATTTTTATGAGATCAAAAGAAAGCAAGCACGAGTGTTTCTTTAACAGTGAATTATTTATCAACTGCTGATTGGCAGAAATCGATAATCCTGAATCAGGCATGAGGCCTGAATTCTATCCCTAATACCCACACAGAAAGCCAACATGGTATCACATACCAGTATTCACAACACTAGGGAGGCAGAGATAGGTGAAAGTCAAGGTCTCATTAGCCCACCACCCTAGTCTAATTGGCGAGCCCTATCTCAAAAACATGACAGACAGCTTCTGCAAAATAGCACCTGTGGTTGACCCAATGGTCACTCTGCGCATGAGCACATAACCGTAAAAGAAGTGCTTCAAAATTTGACTCTCACATACACAAAGCAGTTAATGTGGAGATCCTAATTCCTTTCCTCTAGTTACTAGCAGAGATCTGGACTATTATAGAAGAAATTGTCCCACCCCCACAGAAAACATCTTGGCAAAAATTGTCTAAAAAATATGGAAAAAAAAGTCTCAGTGAGGAAAAAGAGAGGATTAAGATAAGCGCTGGGTTTTCATAACCCAATCAGAACAGCTGAGGCTAGTGATCCCCTGTTGATCTATGGTAGGAATCACAAGTGTTAGCGAGCTGCCTGTCAAGACACAGTTGGCACTACCAACTGAATTCATTGAAGAACATTATTCATCTCTGCTCAGTCTATGAATGTACTACCTAAAAATAATGATGGAGATCAAAATTTTCAATCTCCCTGACAGAGCCTAGGGATCATGTGGTAAGACTGCACTGGCAGCTTCATCTTAAACTTCTGCTTTCGATTGCTATAAATTTTCATGCAGAAAAATCTACTTCAGTGCTAATATTTTTCAACTGGTCTCCTGGTGATACTGCAAGAAATATTGAGCAAAATTTATTCAATTCTTTTGTGTATTTTATCTGGTAAATATTTATTATTTCCTGATATTAACCCATAAACATGTCACCGTATGATTCTCAGTCCTGATGAAAATATATTTCCTGGGACCTCGGATTAGAGACATTCTGTAAACACAATGAATAGTAAATTGAGGTTGTAACATAATAGAAAATGAAAAATAGGAGTGTTAGCAAGAAATACAATGAGACATAGTAAGTTATATTACCCCAAGTCATACTCTTGAGTAAAACACGTTTATCTTATAATTGCTTTTTCACCCCAATTTAACAATGTCACATGAAGAGGACTCTTAAGCCTACTTAAGGAATCAGTTTGCCTGAATGATTTCAAGCAAGTCCCACTGCCTTCTCTCACTAACATCTTACTGAATGTCTAAAATTTTACAATTGAGAATTTATATTTTGGGCTGAAGCATTTAAATCAGTTATTGGAAATGATATGTTAAGCCTTCTTGTGTTTTTCCTACTTAATATAAAGAATTCATCTGATTCATTTCTGAGTACAGAATTCAAAATAGCAAGGATGTGACTTTAGAAACCATAAATCATCTTTCCTCCCCCCTTTCCCCCCAAAAAAATATTCCAGACTTTTCTGGTCCAAAAATCTCATGGAAGAACATTTAGGACAATTGTAATTAATCTGTATGGTTACCTCACAAAACATGGGAGGTTTCCAGTTACTGGCTTCCTGACAGTTAAATTATGAGGAATCATAAAGGATTCGACTGTTTTGTGCAATGGCTTTTGAAAAGACAAAAACAAATACTAGATTAAGAGAAAGTCTGGAACAAATTTAGATCAAAAAAGTTTGTATAGATTCATCTATAATCTCTTTCAATGGTTCTTGGAGTAAGAGAATGTGTGTGTGTGTGTGTGTGTGTGTGTGTGTGTGTGTACTATACAACAATGCTGTGATCAAATCAGATATAATCATGGTCCCATAAGATTAGATATAATGCCTGCCCCTAGAAGCATTATAGGTTTGGCTGCTTTGTCACATATGCATCAGTAGAGGACAGAGGAGAGAGGCTATGTCTACATTAAGTGTTCTGTTATATGAACATCTGAACGATTAATAGCCTAACATTCCTGGAAGGGGGAGTGGGAGAGAGAGAGCCTGAGATGTCCAGTGCTATGAAGGCCTGGATAGCTCCCAGGACCAGGAGCAAGCCAGAGACTAGAAGAACCATGCCTGAGATGATCCCTGCTCGGAGCCATAATGTACAAGTGAGGCATAGCACTCCTGAAACCACTCCTGAGATGGCACTGGACACTCAGAGACCCTGGGTACCACTAAGAGGAGCAAGTAAATGGTGGAGACATGGAAGAAAAAGAGATACAGAAGGATGCGGGTGCAATGAAGAGAGGCAGAACTGGAGACTCAAAGGTAGTGAGTAACAGTATGATGTAAGTAGCCAGTGATGCCACTTTGGACTTTGGTGGGGTCTACCGGGGGCCATGTCTGGGTTTGTCCTGTAACAACAGGGGTCTGTTATCACCAAAGGCCAGGCGGATATCCCTGGTCTGGACTGTTGCCCAGGGATATGTCGATGTCTCAGGATTGTACAGATCTGGCCCCACCCCTCATGTGGGCTCTGTTTGAGAGCTGGCCCTGAGGACATGAACGCAGGCGAGCTGACTCTGCCCCTAGCCAACCGCAATACTCAGAAGCACTCTGCATATTGTGGAAGTTGGAGGCGAGCTGCCCCAAGGACATGAGCATGAGAAAACTAGCCTCGAACCTTGTCTGCCACGTGGTAATGTAGGCAAGGGAGAGATGGCTCCCTTCCCTTGCCTCTTGCCACCTGTGGCAGACAGGAGAGCTGGCTGAAATTCATGAGAGTGGAAGAAAAGGCCATGTCCCTCACTTGCTATAACAATTGGGAGAGCGGGCCCTGCACCTTGCATAGGCAGCAGGATAGAGCTGGCCCTGGTAGCAGGGGATGCTGGTGAGCTGACCTCAAGCACATGAGAGTGGGAGAGCCAGCAGGCCGACCAACTCAGATACCTCTCAGACCCAGATCCAGAGCTTTAATTTGGCCCAACCCATCATCTACCCCATCGATAAACTACAGGAGACCATGAAGGGGTCAGTCCTACAGATTCAAAACTCAGGATCTCCATGACATGGGCAACAACAGGTTATCTGAGAGGAGTCCCAGTGAAATTCCACAGTAGCAGAAGCCAGAGGCCTCACATTAGACCAACGAGTCATTGCAATGAACATTTTCAGGCAAAAAATTGTGCCTGGCAGTTCCTCAGAAAGTTGGACATAGTACTACCTGAGGACCCAGCTATACCACTCCTGGGCAGATACCCAAAAGATGCTCAAACATATAACAAGGTCCCATGCTCCACTGTGTTCATAGAAGCCTTATTTATAATAGCCAGAAGCCGGAAAGAACCCAGATGTCCTTCAACAGAGGAATGGATACAGAAAATGTGATACATATACACAATGGAGTACTACTCAGCTATTAAAAATAATGAGCTCATGAAATTCTTAGACAAATGGATGGAGCTAGAAAATATCATCCTGAATGAGGTAACCCAATGACAAAAGAACACACATTGTATGCACTCATTGATAAGTAGATATTAGCCCCAAAACTGGCAATACCCAAGATACAATTTACAGACCACATGAAGCTCAAGAAGAAGGAAGACCAAAGTGTGGATACTTCATTCCTTCTTAGAAGGGGGAACAAAATACTCATGAGAGGACATACAGAGACAAAGTGTGGAGCAAAGACTGAAAGAAAGGCCCATCCAGAGACTGTCCCACCTGGGGCTCCATCCCATATACAGATGCCAAACACAGACACTATTGCAGATGCCAAGAAGTGTTTGCTGACAAGAGCTTGATATAGCTGTCTCCTAAGAGGCTCTGCCAAAACCTGGCAAATACAGAGGTGGATGTTTGCAACCAACCATTGGACTGAGCATGTGGTTTCCAATGGAGGAGTTAGAGAAAGGACTGAAGGAGTTGAAGGGATTTGCAACCCCATAGGAAGAACAACAATATCAACCAACCAGACCCCCCAGAGCTCCCAGGGACTAAACCACCAACCAAAGAGTACACATACAGGGTCCCATGGCTCCAGCCACATATGTAGCAGAGGATGGCCTTGTCAGACATCAATGGGAGGAGAGCCCTTGGTCCTGGGAAGGCTCCACGCCCCAGTATAGGGGAATGCCAGGGCAGGGAGGCAGGAGTAGGTGGGTGGGTGGGCAGGTGGGTGAGCACTCTCATAGAAGCAGGGGGAGGGAGGATAGGATGGGGGTTTCTGGAGGGGAAACCAGGAAAGAGGATAACACTTGAAATGTAAATAAATAAAATATTCAATCAAAAATTGGAAAAAATAAAACAAAAAGTGTGGCCAAAGAGTATAGTATGGGACACTGTGACACACTACGAGCTTCCACAATGAGATTTGTTTTCTCTGTTGTTGGAGGGGTTGCAAGGGCAGAGAATGGGTATGAGGAGGGAGAAATGAGTGGTACTGGGTACACGATGTGAAATTCACAAAGAACCAATAAAAAGTTAAAAAAAAAAAAAAAAAAACACCAAAGATTAGATATAGTGGAGCTCAAAATTTCCTGTCACCTAGTGACAACATAGCATCACACTACCATACATCACTCATGTCACGTCATTGTAGTGATGCTGTATAAACAAATGTATTGTGCAACACGCATATTTATGCATGTTACATAATACTTGATAATGACAATAAATAAATATATTACTAGCCTATGTGCTTGCTCTAGTATGCTTCTTACCATCATTTAAGAATGTACTCTTTTGCCGGTCGGTGGTGGTGCACATCTTTAATCCCAGCACTTGGGAGGCAAAGGCAGGTGGATTTCTGAGTTCAAGGCCAGTCTGGTCTCCAGAGTGAGTTCCAGGACAGCCCAGGCTACACAGAGAAACCCTGTCTCGAAAAACCAAAAAAAAAAAAAAAAAAAAAAAAAGAATGTACTCTTTCTATCAACTTACAAAATGATGTTTACTGCAAACCAGAACGCCTTTTAAACCAGTAGTACCCAATACATCTGTTATGTCTTTTAATTGCATCATTTTCTCTTAAGCTTGACTTTACTTCAAACTATTTTGCATAGCATGGGCTCAATAGGCTATACTGCACATACTCTGCTATTCAATGTACTATAAACCTACATGTTATATATGTATTTATACAGCATAGGAGTGTGTATATTACACCACCTAGATCCATGTAGACCAGTGCAATATTCTCACAGGGACAATATAACCTGATAATCCATTTCTCAGAACTTTCTCCATCATTAAGTAGCACAAAGCTGTGAGTATGTCTGTCGATATAGTAGCATCAATATTCACACACATTAGAACTGTGTGAGGTATCACCAGTGTGCACAACAGAGCAGCACACGTGTGACTGGGCCAGTGACTGGGCAGTGGAGGGTCTAGGAAGGCAGGGCTGCAAGGATCCCTGCTTGAACTGAGCCTGCCTAAATACCTAGGTAGCTTGTCTGGATCCAGAGGCAGGTAGTCATGGCTTCTGTGTTAGCTGGGCAGGGGAGGCAGTGAGGGGTATGTGGGCACTGGCAGCCATCAGGAAGACTGGGTCCCCTTAGGACTCCTTTCCTTGCTGGTCCCAGGTCCCTGAGGCACTGATCCACTGAGTAGCCTCTCCTTGCCCTTCTTGCCATGATTAACCCACTCTCTTTGAGTCCTCTGAAATTTTTAGCCATTTCTCAATGGGCTGTCCACTCCCATGGGTGAGCCTGGGAAGGTTCTATGCCTGGAAAGGCAGTTGTATTTCATGCATCTCCCCTGAGCTCTGGGGTACCTGCCAACCTCCCTTTGGCAAGGGCAGGACCACGTGTGGTCTTCCTGGATTTCCACCACATGGTCTGGTGGGTGGGGCAGTCTTCGCAACAAAGATGTCTTGACTCTGTCCCTGCCCACTAGTCACCTTACCCTCTAACTACTCAACCTGGGTGGGGGCTCCCCAGGATTGAGGAGGAACTGGTGGGGGAAGAGTCTTTGTGCCATGGTCCCCCATACCCCTCCTGCTGGAGGAGGGATGTCTCCCTCAGGGGTTGGTGGAGGAGGGGCTCCTGGGCATCTCTGGCCTGGGCCAGGGCCTAGATGTCTACAGCTCTTCCCATGTCTTTGATGGTGTGTTCAACACTCAGACTGTTGTAAACTGTTGTTTTGTATGAGCAAAATTGTCTTTACTAAACAAATTTAATAGTAAAAAAAAAAAAAGAACTGTGTGAGGGTTTTTAAATTTTTCAATGCTATACATGTGATTTGAAGGGGGAAGCAATCACGGAGGTAGATGGGAGGTCAATCCACAAGGATATGGACTGAGTAAGGATATCTGCAAAAGTCATAAGGATTCACATAATTATCTATTTACCTAAAATTAGATATAATATGTGTAAGTCTACATATATATAGTTTAAATGAAATTAAACAATATATATAAAATTCATATATATATATATGTATATATATATACACACACACATAATATATATGTGTGTGTGTGTGTGTGTGTTGTGTGTGTGTAGTTTAATGGACCAACAATGCTCCCCACAAGAACCATATCCTAACACCAGGCATAACAAACTCCCTTTTGACCTTTTAGTCATGGTTATCCAAAGACTTCCAAAACATTATAGGCTATGGCTGTTGTCCTAGGTTGCCTCCCAGAGTTTGAAGGTAAGTCCCTATTGCAGAAGACACTGTGCTCTTCAGACACAGGGCCTGAGGGATGCAAGCTGGATCTAACTTAAAAGCTTCCTCTCTGAGGCCTAGCTTTAATGCTACCAGAATGTACTATACAAGCTTCCAAGAGAGGAAAGAGACCAACACTTATTCAGCTATAAAGTCTATAAACTATAATTCATAGAAAAGATATGTCTGAGGGTGGAATTGTAGTATGCAGATTTTAGCAGTTATCAACATCTCTCTAATTGGACTTAAGACCTGTTTAACTGGAGGGAAATCATGCCTGATAGTAGAAAAATAGCCAACCACCCATAGCTATCAAGGTTATGAATCTTGGAGGAAAACCTAAAACAACTACTTTACTAAGACAATGTAATTCTTAACTGCATTCTAAATATTTATCTTGATACCCACAGATAAAATATAACTTCTCACCCTCACCAAAAATATTTCTCTTTGAGCCAGACAGAGAAAATTGAGGAAGAGGGTCAGAATGATTGTGTCAGGGAAACAGAAAGTCCCCCTGTGAGATTGTAGCTCCTAGAAATAACAGGGGAACCACACCTACCAACCCAACAACATAGCTGCCTAAACAAGGATAACATCAGTAAACATGTTAACATGAAAGGGAAACATGTCATGGGGCCTCAATTAAATATAGGCAATTAAAGAATGCTGAGAATTCTTTGCAGAGACTGAGCTGGTTGAAGATAGATAGATAGATAATTAAAGAAGATGCCATACATCTTAGCAAGAACAATTCAAGAGATTCATGGGAAGAGTTGTTGGGAAGAAAAGGAAAGAGAAAGATAAAAAATAATAACAATAAATATAAATACATTTAAAAACAAGTTCTAAAATTAAATAATGCTGCCCTCATTGTACCTCAGGTTCTGGTAGGTTGAGTTTTCAATTCCATCTAAGAATACAAGTTATTTTTTTAAAGTTATCTTCTCTGGAAGAATATTCCTAGTAAAAAAATTCAAATAATACACTCAATGTAAATCGAGCCTTATTTTACAATAAGTACTATAAAACAAGTTAAAGATCTTTCTTTGCTAGTAATGTTAAAGTTTCTTACCATTTTGCTAGCCCGTCTCACGATGATATCAGAGACTACTCTCTTATTTGCATGAAGTACCTCTATTTAGTGTGTAATGTACCTTTCCTTTGTTTTTTTTTTTTTAATACTAAAAAACCCTGAACATGAAGAACAAGAAAATAAAAGCCAAATACCTGAATGAGTGCTGAGCTCAGGAAGCTGCCATCATGCTGTTCAACAATGAACTGCTACTCTCTTCAATGTGTTGGAAAAATTAATATTCACAAACATTGGCTAATGGAAAGGAATTATAGTAACTACCGGAAATAACTGTATAAACCACAAGATGTTTATTAATTATCTGATGAGGATTTCATCCTAACACAAATTAGTCTACTTGTGTTTAAGGAAAAAGTAGAAATTACAAAACCACCTGCCAACCAGAAAAAAAAAAAAATATTGTCATTAGACATTTCATTATTTCTAGAAGAACAGATTTTCAAAAACACTTTTTAAAATAAGTCTTCACAGAGAAAGGAAATGTCATAACTCAGAATCTTAGAAATATGTGTAGAAAGGAAAATCAGTAAAGAGTATGTGGTATAAGATTATTTTCATATACTTAATTTAATTGAGAAGGTACTAGTTTAAAGCAACACTAGACACAATGCGCTGGGTGGTTATAGCACATGGGTAAGTGAAGCAAGTGGCAGTGACCTCATCTGGGGCTGCTGCAGAAAGGAATTGCTAAATTGCATTTCAAACACTCGCACCCTGGGTGAGGCAACATAGCACTATTTGTAACTAAACTTAGATTGATGTGAATAAATAAATACTGACAACTGGAGAGTGAACACTGTTTGCATGTAGTGAAATAGCCCACCCAGAAAGACAAACCCAGAAAGAAAGGTTATGAAGTTGACTTCACAAAGCAGGTTGACAAGAAAGGGTTGGGGGTTGGAGAGGGTACGGAGAGTCATGGAGGGAGGTTTGACAGTGGGGACCAGCAAATGCTGAGATGGAGGAGGATCCCGTATGATGCGATATGTTAAGGCAATGATCATTTGCGATGTTGTTAATACACTCTGCTACGTGTGTTCTAGACTTTCAGTGAAAAAAACATCTTCACTGATCTGTTTTTAAGTCATTAAATAATAAGTTCTAGGTTTGTGGCAGAGACTTTTGCCCCAATGTGTTACATTTTTCCTTACCCTCACTTCTGACTTACATGGCTTCTGACAGTAAGTCTATTGCAGTTTTTAATCCCTGTATCTCTCTGCATGCTCTCCCTCCTGGGACTTCTCATATTTTTTATTTGATTTTCTACAGCATAAAATATAACAGCCTGAGGTGTCATGTTCTAATTTTTAGCCTGTTTGGTGTCATCTAAAATTTGTATAAGCCTAAAAAAATTCTAGAGTAAAATCTCCATGTTGAACTTTACTTTGATGATTTCCTTTTGTGTATATGTATGTGTATGTTCTTGCATGTGTGCATGTGTGTTCACATGTATGTCAGTGAACATGCATGTACACATGTGTGTGGAGGCTCAAGGCTAATATCAGGAATCTTTGATTGTTCTCCATCTTATTCATTAAGGCGGGGTCTCTCATTAGAACTCAGAGCTGACTGACTGAGCTTCTCGAGCTATACAGCTTGCCCTGGAGAATCTTTGTTTCTGTCGGCTGAAGTATGGACTACAGGCAGGCTGCTACACCAGCCCAGAATTTATGTGGGACTGGAGATCCACATCAGATCCTCATACTTGTGTAGCAATCACTTTACCACTGAGCCATCTCCCAGCCTTATGCTGTAGCTTTAGGCAGTTTTGTTCTTTATTGAAGTATAATCATGCTTGAGCAGACTGAAGAGTGAGCCTTCTCTCATAAGGTCTGGAACCAGGATCTAGGGTTAAATGCAGAGACAAATGGAAGGAAGTCAGTTAAAAGTGAACATTAGTATCTAGAACAAGAAGAGCAACTACCAGAAAGCAGAGCAGACAATAAATGGGTAGTGATATCCGTGCCTCAACTGAAGACTCTGCTGACTGTTGCTTGCCACTGTCAACCTCCAGAACAAGAATTATAACTGGTGCATGGGCAGGAAAATGCCCATGAAGGGATGACTGTCTGTTTCTGCTCAGTAGGTAGGAGACGTTGGAGCAGTGGACAAGCCCACTCCCACTTGATGAACTTGAACTTATGTGTTGTATATCAGTAATTCAGAAAACACTATTTCAAATAGGAACACAAATTGTCTTCATCTTGCACAGTGGTACACACAGTAAAATGATTATATGTGAGCTAATCTTAATTTATCCTTTGGAGGGGGGCATAGAAAAATGACTGTACTTTGATCTTTAAATATTTTGTCAAAGTATTAGAAACTTTCATGTTAGTTATAAATGTAAAGACGAAAAGTAGAAAGACTGATATTCATTCAACCCATTAATAACTTAAAATGCAAATGATGAGAATTAAAGTGTTTTAATTGTTTTTTTTTTAATATTCCTCTAAATAGTGGTGTGAGTATTGCTTGCCCTTTACTTCCTGTTGTGTGATATCATTCAGGTGAGCATCTAGTTTGAGCCTTAGAAAATGGTCTTTTGGTGGGGAAGAGCAATAGGAGGTGACTGTGGAGTGAGCCTTGACCTTTTGTGCAGGCTAAGCCATGCTCTGTTTCTGATCACCACTAGCTCACACCTCTTTTTTACTTTTTATTTGAGGCTCAGACTGGCTTTGAACTAACACTGTAGTTCAGGCTGGCCCAGGACTTGTGAACATCTGCTTCAGCCTCCCAAGCAGTTAGGGTTAGAGGCCTAAACTACCAGGCCCAGCTGAAATGTCATATTCCTCTCTTCAATTTGATTAGCTTCTTCTCTTTCCATTTTGTTCCTTTGATAGCACAAACTATTTCCCACTGTCACTTTCATGGTGACTTTTATGACAGCTCTTCTTCCTCTGGTTGCCTTCCTTCTACTCGTTAGAATACACACATTCCGAAACTTGATATTAAGTTTCTCCTTTCCTCCATCCTCCATTGTGTATCTAAATGTTCTCCAACGGGACAAGCCATCATTCCTGTCCCTTGTTCCTTCAGTAATTATATCCGTGATCAACTGGAATTCCCCTTCCAAAGTGATTCCTTACTGAATTTTCACTCATTAGTGATGAAAGAAAAACTAAGCAGCTTCATATGTTATATGAACTAACTAACATGCACAGTACAATGAAAAGACTTAGAAAGAAGTGATATGCTAGGTCACTGATCTTAATGTGTGTGTTCCATTTATGTAGTATTTGTGGACTGAGGAGTTGTATATACAGTTAATACACTGTTATTTCACTAAAGCTTAGATATATTAAAATTATATATAAAACAAACATGGTCTTTTGAAATTAAATAATGTATTTAAGTTAATTTTAATCATCCTGGCCATCTATGTGACTAGTTGAGTTTTATTTATATTTATAGAGCTTCACATTTTTAAATTGTACCTCTTCTCCTCCTCTCTCTTCCTCTCCTTTCCTCTTCTAAAAAGAAAATAGGTTTATTTTAGCTTACAGTCCCAAGGGGATACAGTCTACTACAGCAGGGAAGACATAGCAGTGGGTGGAGAAGGCCTGACACTAAGGAGCAGGAAGGTAGCTGATCACATTTCATCTCTACTCAGCAAGCAGAAAATGAACAGAAAGTGGAGCCATCCTCTAAAGATTCAAGGCCACTTCCCTTATGGCCCACTTCCTCCAGCAAGACTCCACCTTCTAAGTTCTAAAACTTTCCCAGTGTTACCATCTAGGAACCAAATGCTCAAACTCATGAATCTATGGGGAACACTGCACATTCACGCCTGTGGAGGGCTCAGGAAGCTGTCACTGAATGTGTATCGTTGACATGGGCATGGCCACGTAAAGGATTCCAAGGGCTTATGCCCATAGGAAGGCAAAACCTTTGCCCTGGGTCAGGCTCAGAGAGATATAGCAAAGTCTTCATCTTGTCCAAAGGGAATATCAGCAATATGTGCAAAAAGTAGCTACTGTAGCTTCCTTTTCCTGGATATGTGAAGCCTAAGATTATTTGCCTAGAGACTCCCAGAGCTAACTCCTCCCCCTGTGCTCTATATAATAACATATGAAGTTCAATGTTAAATAACTGTCACCACTCCATTGGAGTGCTCACAGCACACTCCAGCTCAGCTTTTCTGCATGTGGTCTGCATGCCTTGCCTTCCTTCAGTCCCTCGATACCTGTGAGGTCAAGGAGCCAAGCTGTGCAGGACAGAGTAGCCACTGCATTCACTGTGTGATTGCTGAGTCTGCACGGGGTGCCCACTACATAAAGGCAGATCAAAAAGACCTGATGTTTCCTTTCATCAAGCTCACAGTTTAATGGAAAATAAATGCTGAGCAAATGACAAAACCACAGTAAAATATTATCCTAACTGGCTGTGGTAGCAGTCTGGGGGTGGTAGATGGAGGCAAAAGGAGGTATGATCTGATTTCAAAAGTTAAAATAGCCACCTCCATTTTATATGGTACTACTGCTACTACAAAAACAACAACCAACAAAAAACTTTCATTACATTCACTAGATGTCAAGATATATCTATTATCAACTTATAAGGATCACTATGGCCATTATAAAAGTCTAATATACATAGACTTCTGTTTAGTGGTCAAATAATAAATTAAGTGTGCTTGTACATGCCTGCACACGAGAGGCAAAAGCTGGAAAACTGCCCACAAGTTCTAGCCAGACTGGTTTGCACAATAAGTTCCAGACTAGCCAGGACTTCACAGCAAGACCATGTCTCAAAGAACAAAATAACAAACAAACCAACAAAATAATCTTCAAAAAGTGAGTGATAAAAATTAAACATTTTGAGACTGAGGCTCCAGGCTGGGCTGTAAAAGACAGTGAAAAGATGTCACCATGATGATTTTGGCATTAGTAATATACTATAATTGGTATAAACTGCAGTAACACCTGTTGCAAATAGAGTGTATTATATCTTGAAGTCTCTGGTACAGGGATTAAGGAGTATCCTGGTCTGTCTCAGAGCTCTCTGCTCAGCGACCAGCAGATTCTATAGTACCAGAGGGTAAAGTAGTGGTAGGGGCCATTCAAGCACATGCTACATAACCAGAGAGTTGGTATCTCTCCAGTTGATCTTCTCATGGGCTATTTGTGGTCCTGGTGACCTAGCGGCCAAGACAGCAAGTGATCAGAGATGGAGGCAGATGCTTCGGCCTTCAGCCCTAACCAAGGATATCTTACCACATCACTTCTAATATATTCCATTCTTCACTTTTCCCCCCAGAATTCTTAAACTGCTGTGCAGAAAATAAGAAAAATAATGTCTGATGTTTGAGACCAATTTTGACCCAATTTTGATCAAAATTGACACCAATTTTGTCTGCTTTTTGTTTTATTTTTTTCTAAGAATCCTTTGGAAAATAATATACAATTTAAACCCAAGAGTAAACCTCCCTTTTGTGTTAGTAATAATAGGCTAATTTCTCTAATAATAATCTCAAACTTTTCTTTTACTAAGATAGTGCCCAGTTCAGGCCATTAAAAGTCACTTTGTCCCACATTGTCATTCAGGTCCTGAGGTTATTTTGCAATATGCTCCTGCTTTATTCAGAATCTTATATGCTCCATTTTTAGCAAATAATATAAAAGCATTTGCCTGTGGTCATTTTTTTCTTTCTTTTTTTTTTAATTTTTTATTGGATATTTTATTTACATTTCAGGTGTAATCCCCTTTCCCCATTTACCCCCCACCCAAGAACCCCCTATCACATCCCCCCTCTTCCTGCTTCTATGAGGATATGCCCCCCTCCCACTCTCCCACTCCCACTCTCCCCACCTACAATTTCCCCCACACTGGGGCGTCCAGCCTTCACTGGACCAAGGACATCCTCACCCATCTATGCCTGACAATGTCATCCTCCCCTACATATACAGCTACAGCCATAGGTCCCTCCCTATGTGCTCCCAGGCTGGTGGTTTAGACCCTGGGAGCTCTGGTTGGTTGATCTCCTCATGGGACCCGCAAACCCATTCAGCTCCTTCAGTCTCTCTCTCACTCTTCCATTGGGAACCCCATGATCAGCTCAATGGTTAGCTGTGAGCATCCGCCTCTGTGTATTTCAGGCTCTAAGCAGACTCTAAGAGGACAGCTATGTCAGGCTCCTGTCAGCATGCACTTCCTGGCATCCATATCAGCGTCTACCTTTGGTGACTGCACAAGGGATGGATACCCAGGTGGAACAGTCTCTGGACGGCTCCTCCTTCAGTTTCCGTCCTACACTTTGTCTCCATATTGCTCCAGTGAGTATTTTGTTACCCCTTCTAAGAAGGGCCAAAGCACCTACATTTTGGTCTTCCATGTTCATGAGCTTCATGTGGTCTATG
Source organism: Mastomys natalensis (assembly GCA_021653895.1). Lineage (NCBI taxonomy): Eukaryota > Metazoa > Chordata > Mammalia > Rodentia > Muridae > Mastomys > Mastomys natalensis. The sequence goes on along the minus strand of JAJTUV010002375.1, from coordinate 6,685 downwards.
AGTTGTATCTTAGGATATTGCAAGCTATGGGGCTAATATCCAATTACTAGTGACTGCATACCATGTGCATTCTTTTGTGATTGGGATACCTCACTCAGGATGATATTTTCTAGTTCCATCCATTTACCTAAGAATTTCTCAAATCATTGTTTTTAATAGTGAGTAATATTCAATTGTGTAAATGTACCATATTTTCTATATCCATTCCTCTGTTGAAGGACACCTGGGTTCTTTCCAGCTTCTGGCTATTATAAATAAGGCTGCTATGAACACAGTGGAGTATGTGTCCTTGTTATATGTTGGAGCATCTTCTGGGTTCAATCTTCAGAAATCCATCAACGTAATCCACTATATATACAAACTCAAAAAAAAAAAAAAAACCCACATGATCATCTCACTAGATGCTGAGAAAGTATTTGACAAAATTCAACATCACTTCATGGAAGTCTTGGAAAGATCAGGAACTGAAGGCCCATTCCTAAACATAGTAAAAGCAATATACAGCAAGCCAGTAGCCAACATCAAACTAAATGGAGAGAAATTTAAAGCAATCCCACTAAAATCAGGCACTAGACAAGGCTGCCCACTCTCTCCCTACCTATTCAATATGGTACTGGAAGTCCTAGCCAGAGCAATTAGACAACAAAAGGAAGTCAAAGGACATAAATAGGAAAGGAAGAAGTCAAAATTTCACTATTTGCAGTGATATGATAGTATACTTAAGTGACCCCAAAACTTCCACCAGAGAACTCCTTAACCTGATAAACAACTTCAGCAAAGGGCTGGATATAAAATTAACTGAAATAAATCAGTAGCCTTCGTCTACTCAAAGGATAAACAGGCTGAGAAAGAAATTATGGAAATGACACTCTTCACAAAAGTCACAAATAATATAAAATATCTTGGTGTGAATCTAATCAAGCAAGTGACAGATCTGTATGACAAGAACTTCAAGTCTCTGAAGAAAGAAATCAAAGAAGATCTCAGAAGATGGAAAGATCTCCCATGCTCGTGGATTGGCAGGATTAATACAGTAAAAATGGCCATCTTGTAGACAGCAAGCTACAGATTCAATGCAATCCCCATCAAAATTCCAACTCAATTCTTCATAGAGATAGAAAGAGCAATTTGCAAATCCATTTGGAATAACAAAAAATCCAGGGTAGTGAGAACTATTTCTCAATAATAAAAGAACTTCTGGGGTATCACCATCCCTGACCTCAAGCTGTACTAGTGATAAAACAAAACAAAACTGTAGGGTATTGGTACAGAGTCAGCAGGAAGATCAATGGAATAGAATTGAAGACCCAGAAATGAACCCACTCACCTATGGTCACTTGATCTTTGACAAAGGAGCTAAAACTGTCCTGTGGAAAAAGGACATCATTTTCAACAAATGGTGCTGGTTCAACTGGAGGACAACATGTAGAAGAACGCAAATCTATCCATTCTTATCTCCTTGTACAAAGCTCAATTCCAAGTGGATAAAGGACCTTCACATAAAACCTGATACACAGAAACTAATAGAAGAGAAGATGGGGAAGACCCTCGAATACCTAGGCACAGGGGAAACGTTCCTGAACAGAACACCAATGGCTTATGTTCTAAGATCAAGAATTGACAAATGGGACCTCATAAAATTGCAAAGCTTCTGTAAGGCAATGGACACTGTCATAGTACAAAACAGCAACCAACACATTGGGAAAAGATCTTTATCAATCCTACATCCGAGAGAGAGCTAATATCCAATGTATACAAAGAACTCAAGAAATTAGACTTCAATGAAATAACCCTATTAAAAAATGGGGTACAGAGCTAAACAAAGAATTCTCAACTGAGGAAACTCGAATGGTCCAGAAGCACCTAAAGAAATGTTCAATATTCCTAGTCATCAGGGAAATGCAAATCAAAACAACCCTGGGATTCCACCTCACACCAGTCAGAATGGCTAAGATCAAAAACTCAGGTGATAGAGGTTTCTGTCGAGGATGTGAAGAAAGAGGAACACTCCTCCATTGTTGGTGGGATTGCAAGATGGTACAATCACTCTGTAAATCAGTCTGGCAGTTACTCAGAAAATTGGACATAGTATTACCTGAGGACCCAGCTATACCATGCCTGTGGTCATTTTTATGGACCAAAAATGAAACTGTGATATCACCAGCTAACAGGCAGGTGCATAGAAAGTATGTGTGTGTGGTGGGGATTATATATAGGAACAAAAAATAAACTCTTAGATGAATGACTAACCAGAAACTTTTTTCCAAAAACTTTAACGTATATGCTATTACTGACTTGGAAGGATTTATGAATTGAAAGAGATAACATGCATATTGTTGAAAGCCAGCATTGCCCAGGATATACATGGTCTGCTTCACATTCCAAGTGGGGTTTTGCTTCCTTTCTATCAAATAGAATTTGTTCTCACTCTTCACCCAACATCACCCATTTACCTTGTAAGTAGGTTCATTTAAAATTCATAAAATGACTCAGACCATTACAAGAAAATAACATGCATGTGGTACTTCATTAATACAAATGTCCCTCTCACAGAACTTGGTGCTGTGAAAGCTAAATCAAGGTGCTCACAGAAACTCAGTCTGTCCAGGGCCCACCTCCTGACTGACAGCTATCTATGTATGTGACCAACTCTCATTTAGATCTCTTTCATAAAGGAACCGGTAACATTCCTGAAGGTTCTTACCCTATGTCCTAATTACCAACAAGAATGGTTAATCATGATTGACAACGTGACATTTAGAATTTAGAATCAGCAAGGAGCCAAACCATTGGGCATGCCATGACAGTATTTCCAGAGATGTTCAACTGAAGAGGAAAGACCCACCAGAATGTATGCTGCACCATGCCATAAGTTGGTATCCTAAATTGAATAAAAAAAGAAAAAGGAACTGAATGTGAACACATTATGTATCTCTGATTTCTATGCACTGTGCACACAACGTGATCTGCTGCTTCACATTCTGCCATCGAGACATCCCTGCTGTGATGAGCTGTACCGTCAAACTATAAGCCAGATTAATCCCTTTTTTCCTTAAGTTGCTTTTGGTGGGCATTTGGTCACTTTGCTGAAATAAGTAACTAATACACAACCTAAAGGTCCTGCCTCCTAAAGCCATCACCATGGAAGTGAATTTCAGAACTCAAATTTAGGAAGACATAAACATTCAGACCATTGTGTATATTAAAAAGAACTCAGTGCTGAAAGTTAAAATCAAGCTATTGACAAATTATCTGAACAAACATTATTTTATTAGAGGCTCAAATAAATACCATGTAAACTGCAAGTTCCATAAAACATACAATGTGTTTGGAACTAACTTTCTTAAAGAGCATGTGATAGATGAATTTCCTTTAATCGTATGTACAAAGATAACTCACTCATGAAAAACTCAGGCTCCAGAATTAGTTCTTGTTTTCCACTGTTAGACATTTTTTCTAATTTTTCACACAAACAACAGTCTTTTTAATTAAGCAAATATATCACCTATACCTTGTGATTACAATTCAGCAATTAAAATCTTGGAAGTAGATGCATCATTTGTTTTGAGACATGCAGAATTGTTCATCTTTCTAAATAACTAGAGAAAAGGCTCCCCCCCCCCCACGCCCAGTTCATCCACCACTCCTGCAGGTAACACAGTGTAATTCATCACTGAATAAAACGTGACAGGCACGTTCAAGGACAACAACAGCACTTTAACTCTGAGCTTGATGGAGTACACACAATGGCAATCATTCTGTTTGCTACTAGTTCTTGGCTTGCCTTATGAACTTTCTCTCACTTTGGGGCCCACTCAAATCTACTATTAATAACTTTTACGTTGTCCTTACAATGTTTTGTTTAACATTCTACACTGTCTATCTACATAAATCTACTTCCCATTTTCTTCACCTGCCTTTGCTTAAATGCTCATTAAGTAGTTTGTCATTATTTCCTGATGTAATTTCTTCTCCCTTTTTGGACCTCCTAACATTTGGTAAATACGGACAGCACTCTGCTGAAGATCTACACTCTTCTGAATATTGCCTTGTTCTCATAAAATAGATTTCTACCTTGAAAGAAATTAGATGCTTTCAACTCGAAAACACATTTCTCTACTGGGCTCCAAACTGTCGCATTAACAATGTGTCTGGGGTCATCCAGATATAGAAAAGAAAAAAAAAGTCTACATCGCTAATAATTGTAATTATAATGGTTGTAATTTGATAGAAAAAAATCAACCTTCAACCCAGCCTTTTCAAGATCTTTAGTATTAAGCAAAAGAAGAAAAATTCTTTCTTCTTACATTCTGTTGTTCTTTTAATAAATGATTATATTTTAAAAGTGTGTTCTGGAATACATGTACTTGAAAAACAATTTACATATTACACATGAAGGAGGAAATAAATAATTCCCAAGAACCCACATACATTCGTAACTTAGCAACTTGTTTTACAATAAGTAGATAAAAGAAAGCCATGTAATTTTTCTCTACCATTTAATTTTACAGACAAACTGCAATCTGTGGTTAATAAAGGGATATTCAACTATTTTATTATTTATCTTTAAAATTAATCTTATATAGATCTTAAAAAAAATTACAAATCTAAATTTTATATAAAATCTAACAGTCTTTCTACATTCAATCCTCTTGGTGCACATCTACTGTTCGCCAAAGTTTTTATTTAGTAATTTGAAAGCTGAGGGAAATAATGTGTACAAGAAATTAATCATCATCTTTGGTTTTATTTATTGGATATTTTCTCTTTTTTTACAATACTACAGTTCTTCCTTAGTGAAAATTAAATCAATAAAATTTCATGAATATTTATTCATGTATAAAATAAGTTATATAGGTTATAAAATAATGGGCTTCATTGTGACTGTTTTTTTCCTTTTTTTATTGAATATTTTATTTACTTACATTTCAGACGTTATCCCCTTTCCCAATTACCCCACCTAGAAACCCCCTTTACCATCCCCCCTTCTCCTTTTGTTTTTATACCATTTTAATTACATTTAAGTACTAAGATCAATTCTAGGTTGAGGAACTACCAATACAATAGGTGCAAATAGTCAAGGAACAAGCAAGACAATAAACATAGTCAAAAATAAACAAGGCAATAAACAAAGTCCTGTGATCACTCCCGTGATCACTGTTTCTAAGGGATTATAAGGATGACCAAAATATCTGAGCCTACTTCCCTGTCCGAATCCAAAGTCATTTTCATGACTGAAGCCTACTTCTGTGTTGTAGACTAAGATTTAGATTCCTGCCTGAAATTATGTCTTCCTTCTAGCCTAAGATTTAGATTCCTGCCTGAAGCCCATTTCCTCGTCCCTTGGCAAATGTCAGATTCCTGCCAAGTAGCTCCAAAAGCTCTCCACGTCTCCCCCTTTTTTGTTCCATAATCAAGACTGAGCCTGTCTTAGGTCATTCTACCAAGAATGCCTTCCTTACCCATTGTGGAATATGCATTATCAAAAGCAATGCACTTCTGTCTTAGGTTGGTAAGGCTCTTTGCAGAATTTTACCCGTCCTTGACTTGCCAGCCTGTTAAATTAATAACTCTGTCTGGGGGTCCATTTTCAGTTTCAAGTCATGTACTTTGGCTGCCAACATGTTAATGTTGTTAAAGACAAGCTGTAACACGATGGGCAAGAATAAAAGTATTCCCAGGACAAAAAGGGCTAGCATTATCAAACTATATATGCCGTTCTTGAAGCTTGACTAAAATAGAAATACTGACCTTAAGCCATGGATAATTTTATCAGCAGTATCTGCAGTGTCAAAGCTCAGCAGAGCACCATTTTTTAAATTCATAATCTCACTATATGAAGTTAAAACATCCAAATAAGTATTAGAATTATGCCAAATACCTACAAGTGTCTTTAAACTTTTTCCTAATTATAATGATTGTCATTGTGAATTTTAGAAGTTACACAATTCCATTGGTATTTGCATGACACTTGAGATGGCTCCTTACTCTTAAACTCTGAACCTACTTCCAGTAATTTGAATAGGATAAAGAGCATCAATCCTTTGTTCCAAATGCCTATCTAAACCCTCTTGTATACTCAACACATTAGTAACATTTCTTTACTAAATGATTAACAAAAGTAACTGTCTTAACTTCTTGTGTTAAAGTAATTGCCGAAGTAGTGGTGCTAGCAATTAATGTAATTAAAGGTATATACCAGCAATAATGAAGCCCACTATCCTCTTGCTTCTGCTTAAAGCCTAACTCACTTTTTCCAGTACTTGCAAGGTTTTTTTTTTTCAGAAAACCAAGGTTCTGTAATACTCCAGGCAATAAACAAAAGCTGGTTGATAGATCCCCATAACAGACATGCCAGGTTTTCAACACACTAACACAATTAGAAAGTGTACAATCAATGCAACTTACAATAAATATTGTAGAAGAAACAAAAGTAATTTTAACTTGACAATTTAAAAAGCCTTATCACATGCACTAACAATTCTTTGAAATCCAGCATCTGTCCCGACTTTACCTCTTTCTAACATAACATCATAGAGAACTGAAGCTAACTTCCAAATATGTCTCTGAAAATGTCCAGATCCAGCCTTCCAAATGAAGACTGTTATTTCCAATATTGGATTGATTTCTAGACCAGTACATGTAACTGGTCACATTTAAGAAAAATACAAGAGTCATTATGACT